>OY787672.1:24771106-25015977 GCA_963678985.1 Spisula subtruncata | reverse complement strand
GGTCGTCAGTTCGACCTCGTATAAATCTCGTGGTCCCGCCTGATTGTCGCATAGATGCGATTTACGAAGAATTTTACGATCTGTTATCAAGAGCTTGTATTCTGGAACAATATTATGAATTAATTAAAATATACGCGCAAAAAACGCAAACTTATGCACGCAGAGAACTTAATTTAATTGCATGTACAATTTGCTCGATGTTAATTTTGTATGACGTCATCCGTCTATTTACGGAAAATAGAGTCAAGATTTTCGAAAAATGAGGTGACCTAGTTCACGTAAGGTTATGGTACTTTAATTTCGATACGTTTTCAATACGATAACTGCAATAAGACAGATGTTTTGATGGTATTAACTGTATTAGATCATTTTTACGTGAAGAATTATCGATCTTTTGACGATTTCGATTTTTTTCCCACTTTTGTAAAAATTACGGTCGCCGGTCTTATAAACAGTAATAAAAAAAATACGGTCGGCCATCGGGAGAAAGGGTCGGTCGGGCCACCGGAAACACAACTATTTTTTTTTTAGGCCTTAGTAGCGCACCAAGACATAATGCTATGTAAGGTTATCGCCATAGGATCTAGCCCCACATCAAGCACATTTTCCTTATGGATATACGAGGTCAACTATGGTAACATGTTATGACGATTGTTGCGAACTGCAGCAAATAATGTTACATAAGCTGTGATATATTCAGTTGTAATACCTGGTGTTTCAGCAAGTGACTGAAAAGTAGAACATTAATTTTGGTGCAATAATTAGAGCAAAATCTATTTTATCCAATTTTTGAAACTTTTTGATGAAACCAGGACCTTCTCTATGTATGTAGTATTCAAAATATCTGATATAATAATGTAAGATAAAGTATAGAACACTTATAAACAGGTGCATTTAGTGTCCGTGACACACACAACTGTTAATTTCACACACCACAGACGTACGAAACGGCATTGTTGCGAAAATAGGTGACAATTCATGATTTCGTCAGTAGTATGGTATACTAGCAATAATATTATAATGAATACAAACATAACTAGATAGGCTTGTTCGTGCATTCCACTATCACAATTTTTCCCTTTTTACTATGTGTATACACCTATGCGTGTTTTTGTAAGGGGCAGAACATTCACAGAAATCATTTCATTAGACGCTTGCATGCGCTTGAATGATTCAAGACCATGCAGTACAAATTTACATGAATTTTATGTGCAACAGTTTATACCGCTAAAATTAATCGAGTAACTATCATCCATTTCCCAGTACATATTCCGTAATTTGTAAATATGTAAGTTAAATCACATAAGTGTGGTATGATCAGGTGCGTGTGCAAGAATTTAAATATTTAGTTTTCATGTTGAGAAAATCAGGAGCGGCGATCCTGACAAACGCATGATGAATTTGTTGTGACCTTATAATCAATTAATGGATAAGTTAATCAGAACATGTAGTTTCCGAAAATCCGATGTAAACAGTAACTGTGGGTAAGATATATGCAAAGAACGCCAGAGATGCGTACATTACGTAAGATCAGTCTAAAGACCCTTCTATGTACTTTTTGGAATTCTTAAGCTAACTTTGTGCAAATTATTAAGTGACATGGGGTAGAAATGAGACGGAAAAATACACTGGCTGTTTCAAGATGCTTACTAGTCGGCTACTGTTTGCCATTTTCTTCTTAGTAACTTATGTGAGTTATCCAATCAACCGCCTAATTTAGAAGATTAACTGGCTACATAAAAACATTTCTACCCCCTTCATGAAGCGAGCAGTAAAAGGCCCAGCTTGCCCAATCGTCGGAATTGTCCTCTGTCCTACAGTTATCGCCATTACTGAGTGATTTTAAGAAATCTGTTGATGTCATGATTAGTCTTTTTGTTTTGATTTTTAAAAAGGGGAGCTTTAAATGTGTTGTGTATCAGTACATCATGAATATTGTTTCTATGTACTAGATTAAGCATTTTGTGATGTGGCCGAAAGGTAAAGGGTCAACTTGGCCCTATTACAAAGTCGGCCAGCTACCAACTTGACCTGCCCAACTCTGTCCTGTACAAAATTGAAAATGGTGGTACTCGGCCCGATTAAAGAAGCTTAGTAGGCCCTTCAAAGTTTATTAACTGGGGCATCATAAGATGGTAGTTAATAATCAATTGTAATCATTGGTCACCTAATCAACTTAGAAGTGTAATTAGAAGCTACTGTTTTTAACACCAAACATTTTTTTCACTGATTGCAATGAAGGGTGTTGGTTATTATACACTTCACTCAAGAGACAGTTTTATTATCAGTATTGTGTAACAAACAGAAAAAAGTAGCACCACAGACAAAAAAAGAAGTCCAGCACATACAAATTCGCCACTTTCGTAAGTAGCTTAACCCAAACCATTAAAATCAGTTAACATTAACTAACACAGAATGACTCCCGTGCAGGCGCGTATCCAGGCGTACGCACGTACGCCAATGCGTACACTTCCTCAGAAAAAGTGAAAAAATAAAAAGTCCAAAACTGCATTAAAAATCAGTGGCAAAGGGCTAAGGTCCTATCTAATTGAAACTGTACTTTGTGTTGCATTATTCGATCTCTTAAATGCACAAATAAACACTTTTTTCGCTTTCAATAATATATCATTTTTACAGACAGAAAAATGATACGCTATTATCTGCGTGAAGTATACAACATCATACTGATTTGTCCCCCTTTAGTGGATAGCATTTTATCGTTATATGCTATGGGTTTCCGCGTGATGTTTACAAAGCGGTATTTTGAATGTCAAAATGGCTACATCAGCTGATCCACCATATGGTGATTTGTTCGGTGACACGCTTGAAAATGGTCAAAAATACAACTTGTTGACAGCAAGTTGCCCAGGGACGTAGCTGGCCATACGCAAATACGCACGCGCATACACTGTTTGAAAAACGGACAAAATTTAAGATATATAAAAATGCAATAAAATGCAATGCCTTACCCGGGTGCAGCATATTTTCCGTGTGATGAAATGTAATTCTTTTAAAGAATACTATTAAAAGCATCTTCGGTAATTAATGCTTTTTTTCTTGATCGCTTCGCTCGCACAATGCATTTATTGTTATATAGTATCTAGTAGAGATTAATTTTGTGTGATAAATCATGGACGTGCATGCGTACATGTATGTGTCTATGGATACATGTAGGCGAGTCAGCAAAGTTCCTCACTATATGACATTGTATTTAGTGTTAACGTACTTATGTTTGTGTGTGCTAAGTCCCTCAGGTATATTGTGTTTTACCATACTCTTGTGAGCACTGAGTCACATACTCCGTTAGAAGTAAGGATAACTCTAAATGCCCCTCCATTTCACCTCCTTCACTTTTGCGACCATCGATGCGGTGGTGATAATGCAACACGGACGAGCTTGTGTCGATCAAAACACACAATCTACAAAGCTCCAATTGGGATGACCAAGGAATGTCCCGGATAGGCACTTCAGAGCAACGGAATAATTTGGACGAGGACACGGATTATCTCGGATAAACACAGTATGTGCCCGTGTATTCAGTGTAACCGCCGTGCGAGGTCTGGGGACAGTCGTTCCTCTGTCGTCAAGCTCGTTGATATAACAGGGTCTGACATGTGTCCCCGGACTGTTGAGATGGCACGACAAGGTACGGACGGCTCCGGTTAGTCCATACAGATATAAAAATGAACTTAATGTCCACATTGGTCGCAAAATTGTTCGTACCTAACGTAAAGACGAGATGTTCCTGTTAGTGAATACAGTTTTGTTGGTATAAATATCGCTGTGATAATGAGAAAATACCCACATGTACTTTTTATGCAAATGAGTTGGATCCACGACCCCACCCCGGGGATCCACGGGTTGTTTTTGTACCTTCCAGCTTCCCCCCGTGGGGCGGAGAAATTTTGGGAAATTTTCTACGAACCAATACCCCTCTGACAATATTACCTTGTCAGGTGCCCGGAAATACTATCAGCTGTCCCAACAGGCTGGGGGAGGGCGGGGTTTTTGACACCCCAAAGCAAAAATCCCGGGGATGTGGGTGCCGTGGATGCAACTAACTGGTGCCTTATAACGTATCTTTCATTGGCATTTTAACGCTACAAATTAAGCTTAAGCCACTTAAATAAAGTGTCCATTAGTTTCATATTTAATGCCAAGCAGTATCACGGTTTCTTATGCATGAAATTGATACACCAAGGCATAATCCTAAACTAGGCCTACTAGAGTATAAAGCGAAATCATAATTATGTTTTAATTCAAAAAATGGAATCAGAGTATTTCATGCCATATAATATACTTATTATTACACTATAATATGGTCTGAAACTACGCCAGAATGCATGTACAGCTTCGTAGAAATAAAAAAAATCCCGGGGGGGCATGCCCCCGGACCCTCCTAGCAATTCTCCTTTCATCATGTGCGTACACTGAAAATATGCCCAGCTACGCCCCTGCCGTGCGTACTTCTTGTGTATTTAATGGGTATAAATAATCCGGATTGCAGTACTCATGTAACAGCAATTCAGTTCATTATATCAAGTATTACAATACATTTACCACAAAACATCAATAATATTAAATTCAGGCCGAGTTGGACCGGGGCGAGTTTGTACTTGGGCAGTGTTTGTAAAAGACCTGACAACCGAACAGACCCAAAATCACTTTACATTTTTTGCATGTTTTTTTCATAATTTCTTGAAAACCAGATGGGTTTAAACCAAATAACTTACATTTTCGTAAACCTGAGCTCAAGGCCAAAATCATAGTAACAATTTGACATTTGTGACGTCATACAGCGAGTGGAATTCGGGGCGCAAAGGGGGTCTGTTGTTGAGCTACATCTAGATTTATCAAAGACTCAGGCAAGCCCGTGGCTATTAATAGATAAACTTATTTGTTTCATTGTGCATGCATATTTTTCGTTAATAGATGATCCCCCAAGGGAAAGTGGTGACGATTATCATTTCATTGTGTGTATTTCTTAATATTTTCTTTATATTTACGTGAATTGTAGATTTTCTGACACAATAGTTCCCCTGGTGTAGTTCTTTGATTATACCAAATATCTTCATTTTAGAGCTACGCTAAATATAAAAAAATATCAAATGTCGGATACTGATAGCCATCGCGAACTGATCGCCGACCAGTATGTCTAATTAAGATGCAAGGCAGCCCTCAACATTCACAAATTCTCAAGAGTAATAAATATTAAACTATCCATGCATGTATACATAGATCGTAGAAAATTCAAGTATTGGTCATGTAACTATATAATCACATCAGATTTAGACTGAATTTTAATTTAAGAAAAATGTGATTTCATCTAAAGGCAAACCGAAAGTAGAAAAGCTCAGACTGACTCACTGAGATGAGATTTAGATTACATCGTCTAGAGCGGGGTCGGCCTTTGCCGAACAGAGTCTAATTCCGAACGGTACCGATTAAAGCACGTTTTTATACATAATAACGTATTTTTACATTCTATTCCATCGAAAACTCATATTTATGACCTATCCAACCATTACCACCTAAGTTGACACCGAATATAGGGATATTTGACATAAGAATAAAAAATATATGTGAATGTGTCTAATTTTAGCAATTTCTATAACATACTACGTAGTGGTGCTAAGATATGGGAACATTTTCATAGCCTGAATTATATAAAACAATGGTGCCGAGGGATAAACTATAACTATATAAACTGAATTTAATGCACCTAGATGTCCTGATTCATTGTGCCTTTCGAATAGTCCCTGTTCGACAATACCCGACACAAATTTTAATCAAGCGGCTAATTCCGAACAGTTCTAAAATTTCAGTACATACCTACAACAAACAGGTAAATCTACTTCGGATGAAGAGGATATTATATTGGATTTGTCATTCTGATTATCCGTGGGTCTAATTCGCTCCATATGAATCTATTCCAGAATTATTTTTTTTCATTTTTTTTTGAAATTTTGAAATATTGAAAATTTATAGTGATTCAACTGAAAATGGTTCAAATGGATCGTTGCAACATGAAAAACTGAAATAACACCGACTGCATGGACAAAATCGTGATGATGATATCTACATGTTTTATTCTGGAATAAAGAAAACATAACGAGGGTACAGCATTATTACAAATCATTCACTTGTTTACTATGGTGAATTTAATTTGTAGATTTAGTTGTTATTATAAATGGCGACATTTAATCTAGCCTGCTTTCCTGTGAATTCGTGAATAAAAGACTTGTTTTTGGAGAATGCTCAATTGTTTGTTGATTTATAAACATTTTTCTACAATGTAACTAATGCCTGAACCCCTCTCTACAAGTTAAATACAAAACATGATGAGAAATCATCGTATTTTCCTAGTAGCAGCCATCTTACAGAGTGGACTCCAACTCTTCAATCAGAAGACAAGTTTCCTAAAGATTCGTGAATTCTGATTGGCTGGTCTGTAAAAATCATTCTAGAACTCTGTTTTTATTGGTTCACAGCGGAATTCCATTGGGGGTTCTTCCAGCATGTGTATTCACAAAATGGTCGCTGTGTGATGATTCTGACGCATATAAATGATGAAATTATAGACAGGGGGTCATCTGCTTCTCTGTATAACTGAATTTTAGGGGTATTTTATATTTTTTCCATTAAAATTTGTTTTAAGAGACGTATGCTCAAAATATTCAGGGAAAATCATTTTTTAACTTCTTCAATCATTTGTCAATAATTTTGGACCTGCACGTTTAGCAGAAATATGTCAAACAGGGTTCACGAAACCATAGGAATTCACGAAATTATAGGAAAGAAGGATACATGTAAATGGTAGGATCACACAATCCTGAGAACCGAGTTGGTACATACAGTACACACACACACAAGTATATACCTGATGATTTACCATATCAAACATTTAACATAATGCTGATACAGCCCCGAATTGTGTTTCATCGTTTCAATCTAAGTAGGAAACAGTAAATATTACATCTAACTACACATTAAATTACAGTTCCGAGTATGCACTTAATGTTTACACCAAGTTGAATCATTGCTATCATTGTGGGGAGTCTTAGATTGGTCGACACTGGAACCTAGAGACCAGTCCACAGGTGCCGTGCATACTACTATTTGTAATTATATGTGAAATTATATCATTTTATTTAGTGTTCGGAATTACCCGACATTCTGTCCGGCTGACCCTCCGTGTTCGGAAATAGACTCCATTGATCGTGATGAAAAAATACGTTCATTCTGGTTATAGGGAAAACTTACGGGAAATGTTGAGCATTGTACGGAACGAGCGGGGTTTTTTTTGTCAACTCCAAATCAAAAGTGTTCGGAATTACCCGATATAAATCGATGGAGGAACATTCTTGCTTAAGTGTTCGGAAATTGCCGACCCCGCTCTAATTTGAAATTGTCAGAACCTGAAAATAAGCTTTTTGCCTTTCGAAAATGACAGATGTCATAACCTACTTAATTATTCGCTAGAAACCTGCGAGGCTTGAATATACGTCTGAGTGACGGCTACGAACTGGTAAGTAAAAGTTACGACCACGGAAAGATAACTTTGATACCTGCCTAAACACCTTTCAAAGGCTGAATAATAAATGTCAATGCACACAATTATTAAAAAGTACAACAAGTAATTTACCTGCATTCCGCACGTGATGCTCTGTAGTGATTGTCCTTTCCAAAATTGAAATGTGTATGAATCATAAGTAAAACAGATTCTAAATTTCATGCGAGCCGCCATTTTACTGTGGCCTGCTTGATGATTCTTTTTAAGTTCGGACAATCTTGAGAACATTATTCTTGATTCTTTGACCTGTTGAATTGTGTTCACATACACCGCTCATGGGCTGCTTTACAATGGTTTAAGCTACTAACGTTATTTTTCAATGCTTAAAATATATCATTTCTATTGCAATAATGATTTAAATGGGAAGGTCTGATTTTATAAATCGGCAACTTTTAACCGAATTAATTTACATGCGACGATTTTCTTTGGCGCACACGGTTAGCTAGCAATCTGATTGGCTACACGGTTAGCTAGCAATCTGATTGGCTACACGGTTAGCTAGCAATCTGATTGGCTACACGGTTAGCTAGCTGGATCTGATTGGGTACACGGCTACGCGGATACACGTTTAAATTCCAGCGAATTCCTTAATACCTGCGAAGCTTATCATTGGCTACACGGTTAGACTAACGATTTGATTGGCTACACACTTCCAAAGATTAACCGTTCGTGTACCGTGTTACGTGCGTTTAAACACACGGGAAAACGCGCCAAACACGTCGGCGTTACTGTACTCAAGAAGAACACCGAATAACAAGTTTGTTGATTCTCGATTGGTGCATCTACTCAGTTTCAGTTTGGTCCATCCGATTCGTGTGAGAGAGCGATACTCGTGTGTCGGTGCTGTAAGACCGGGCTTACAAGAAATACGGTGTCTAATACGGATTCATTGTGTCACATAATCGTGATTCCCTCAAAGATGGAAGTGATTGACGTATCGCAAAAGGGCAAAATTAAATGAAAACGCACTAAAAACTGCTGAACACAAATAAAAACCCTCAGTAATTGACTCATATCTCTGAATGGTTCTGATGTCTATGAGAACAAGTCACATTTCACATTTTTACTGTATGTGATACTTGCTTCTTGTATATACAATGTGGCTGCTCATTGCATGTGCATCAGTGTTGCACAGATGATTTGGGAATATAATTTACCAGGCAACATATCTTTATATTATGCTACTGTATATCCTATATATCTTATGCCGTATTGGTTCCCTAATCTAAATCGATATGTAGTGTTCCAAACATGTTTATAAATACACCATCGACGTCAGAAAGTATTATCGACTGTTCGTGACAACGTGATATTTACTATTTTAGTTACCCCTTTAGTATGTAGAAGCATCATCACTATTGTATGAGTTAGGTGAGTTATTTGAAGACCACCGTGTATTGGTGTGAACTACAACGTAGTTGGAAGTACCAACTCAATGGAATAACCTATCCGTTTTCGATCAACCTAGAATTTGGTGAAACGTCTATTAAACATTTGATTGAAAAAAAACTTATTTAGTAACATCGTGCGTGTATCTTGTAACGACAACAGAGTAACCGGTAGCAACAAAGTATTTGATAGCCGCTGTTATATATTGGACGACAGTAACCATTAACGTTGCCTTATGTAGCATCAACCGTATATGAACGGTTTGTATATTTCGTATATTTTACTAATTTACATGTACGTGTAGCACATAACACAATTATTGCGCATATATACTTTGCGGCAACAACATTTATCTTAAAGCACATTTATTACACAAACACATTTTAGCATTAAAGTCATTATGTGTATCGCCATACGTATATCTACAAACCATTATGACTATCACAATAGGGACACAATTGTTGTTTATAAGTGATTGTGCCTATTTTAAGCCAACATCAATAATACTAACCTGAAGACTCACTCCGAATCAAAGTGACTAAGTGACTAAGTACATGCCATAGTAAGGTACTTCTGCATGTATATATGCAGTAAATTATACCTGTCACGTTAATTATTCAGTGACTTACACTTCCCATCTGATTAGCTGCCATCAAATTGGTGTGCATTACACTTGCTTTATAACCTCCAAAGTCAATTACGTTCAGACAATCAAGTCTGAACATAATCAATTGCTTTTACTGTTCTATTTTTTACATACTGTTATAATCGAAACCGCACAGTACTGTATACGTGGTTATGTTAGCGAATATGAAAATTCAAACGGATTGTGCGAAATGTACCTAATTTGCTAACATTCTCACAAGCGTACAATCTGGCCATCAAATAACTGTACTACGAAACGAAAATCGTGTTAATGTTACCACACACCAAATGTCAGCATTTCTTAGTATGCTAACATTTGGAACCACGAGATTATTCGCTCATACGGTTCTTCTAGTATATTGATATATCAGATAGAATGGGGCGGCTCGACGGTATTTTAATCAGAAGACAATAGTTCAAGTACACAACTTGTCACAGCAACACGCAATATTTCACAGATTGAAACATATTTATTTAATGGGTTTCCGAAATATGTATTTGATCGAATTCTAAAATGAACACAAAGTAGTGCACATAGCTCAGGTCCAAAATATAAGAATACGCTACCGACAATATTTAATCTTCATCAACTGAAAAGATTAAAGGCGTTTTCCTGTGCGTCAATACCACTCTCCTTCTAATGGTAATATTTCTTATTACTTCGCTATTCCAAACGAAATATGTAACTTCTCTCACTTAAATGATAACATTCGTCTATATCATTTTCATTGCCAAACCATGTTCTTCACATCTAAATTCATATTACGTTTATATATCGCAATTCGGAAGCGATCCCGACACTTCCGAATGACAACATAATGAAGGGCAAATTCAGTCATGTGATACAGGAAATGCACTGTGATACATGAAAATCCTGTTTACCAATGATACGATATTACAGCATCACTTTCCCTTAACAATCAATTGTAACATACACGTTCTGCAACAGTTCATTTCAAGTTATCAATCATTGTACGTTGCAACATTCTGTTGTATTGTATTAATTCATTTTACTATCATGGTACAACTCCCAATGCCTAGCAACAAAATTGCAATTGGATTAATCTGAAAAAAAAATTGCTGGTGGGATGGTCTCCCTTGTTTTGAAGATGGCGGACGTGTTTTTCAGTCGTTAAATAAAAGTGGTGTTTTGTACGAATAAACGACTATAAATGAATGAATAATTTAATACTAATAGTTATAATAGAAGGAGGAATAAATCTGTGCTTCATTATAAATTACGGATAACCAAAACGGATGGAACTTCAAGTGTAAATCCTTTTTCTTTATTGCTAAATATGAAATGTTGACAATTTGATTACACAAAGGGCGTCGCCATCTTGAATTGTACTATGATTGATAGACAGTAAAACGAGTACATAACCGCATTAACTACACGAAACTCACGCTCAATTTATTTTCAAGTATACTGCATAACATTAACAGCGCAACAAGTTTGAAATATGGATGCAGACAGACAAGAAACAGAAAAACGAAAACGTTTTGACTCAAGCGACTTAGACAGTAGCAAGAACTATGACACTGAAGATACGGAGTCGCCACGTTTGACCAAAAAACAACTGAAACGGCGAAATCAAAAAGCAAAAAAAGCTAAACTTGAAGAGGAAATACTATCTTTAGAACTTATTCCAGAAACAACAGAACGCAACCAAACTAATAATAAAACTGGAATTCAAGACACCCAGACATCCAACCAGGACAAAATTATAGATAATGAATTAAAAGAAATAAAAGAAATTCTTAAAAATGTAGTCACAAAAGATGACTCCTCACTTAAAAAAGTAATCATTGAAACACTCAAAGAAATGAAAGAAGATCTGCTAAAATCATTATCACACAGAATTGAAATTTTAGAGGGCGAAATACACAACAAGGCGGTAGAAAATGAACAGTTACAAAAGGAAATAAAATCAATGAGAGAGGATAAGACATACCAGGAACATATACAAAAAATAGAAAACACAAATTTAAAACAGAGTGAAAGGATCAATGATCTAGAGCAATATCAGAGGCGAAACAACATCCGCATAAGTGGACTGGTAGATACTCCCGATGAAGATGATTTCAAAACAACACAAAAATTATGCAAAAAACTGAATCAGTACATGCCGGACCTAGCTCTTGATGTTGATGATATCGATATTGCACATCGCTTAGGTAAATTCAACATTGGCAAGAAACGCAACGTCATTGTCCGGTTCATTTCTAGGAGAACCAAGAACGCAATCATCAGAAATCGAAAACTTCTCGTGGGGTCTAACATCTTTATCAACGACGACCTCACAAAATTAAACCAAGAAGTGCTAAGCAGTGCTAGAGTAAAAAGAAAAGAATCCGCAGAATATGCTTATACGCGTGACGGCAAAATATTCGTGAAATGGAAGAATGATCAGTCAGTCGTTCAGATTCAATTCCATGAATTCGGCTATTGGTTAAGTCTGCCTTGGCCAGAAATAAACAAAACTAACGTTAAATAAATCTGATCCAGAAACAATGAAGCGCTTTTTTTGTGACTAATATACTATATTTAAGTTGTAATACAAAAATCATGCGTGAAGAAAAATATTCAATACAACGGATAGGATTTTACTGTTGAAGTGAACTGAACAGATAACTGTTACATAAAAACACGTGATTTTACGGCACGGTCATTGACTGTTTGTAGAACATACCTCGGTAAAACCACACTTTTATAAAATTTATGACTTCATAATTATACGATTCACTAAATATACCATATAATTTGCATTTGTTTGTAAACAAAAGTACATCGTTTTTATATAGTTAAATGTTTTGAACGGTGCTGATATAGCGCATGGGAAGTCAATCATATGAATAAGATCTATTGTAATTTATTGTATGGATAATTCAACATGACAGATGTAAAATTCATTTATAGTTAAGTGTGAAGGTAGTGTATGTGTTACACGGATCATGAAGTCGTAATGTGCGCAATATTCTATCTACAACTCGATTTTATTCATACCTGCATCGTATTTAGTGTATACATGCACTCTATCTATGACGATCTTTTGATTGTGATAGATATATGTTTTGATTATATATGTATGCTTATAGTTGCTAAATGATTACATGCGTTTGGACTTAAGCTAATATAATATATGCTATTCCATATGACATATGTTAAATACGTTTGTATTTGTATGAATATAGTTTATTTAGCGTAAATGTCTCTATACCGATGCTTTTGGATTAATACAAGTGCTATGTTTAGTATATGCTCCATCAAAGCCACTCGTATTATGTTAAATATATTTATATATGCTAAGGGTGAATTTGGTATAAGACATATTTGAATTAGTACAATTACGATATGTTATTATATGCATGAATAATCAATATCGTCATTTCATGGTTGCATGAGGGAATCAAAGATAGCAATTTACATACTATGTGTTTTGAGAATGGTATTTGATGTATGTGTCATTGAAATATGTTTGAAATATTTATGTGTGTACATGCATGCCACTGAACAAGTTAAACAGTTCTAAACATGCTTCGCAAAATGCTGTAAATTTCATGAAGTAAGTTGAATATTTATGTATTGCACCGATCATGATGTCCTAATATGTGCAATATCCTACCTATTACTCGATTTTATTCATACCTGCTAAGTTACGTTTGCTGTGCATATAGTATATAAATACACTCTATATATATATGATGTTCTTTTGATTGTTATAGATGTAGGTTTTGATAATGTATGTACGCTTAAAAACTAAATGATTGCATGCTTTTCGTTTTAAACAAATCTATATATTATGACATTCCATGTGACAGATGTTAAATACTTTATGGTTGTTTAGTGTGAATGTATTTTATTTAATGTACATGTCTCTATATCGATGCCTTTGGATTGGTACAAGTGCAATGTTTAGTACAATTACGATATGTTAGTAGATGCATTAATAATCAATATCACCATTTCATGTTTGCATGAGGGAATCAAAACTAGCAAGTTAAAAAGTGTTATGATTATGAGTTCCGCAAATATGCTATATGTTTTCACGAAATAAGTTAAATGTTTATGTATTGCATTGTTCATGATGTGCAATATCCTATCTATTACTCGATTGTATTCTTACCGACTAAGTTAAGTATGTAGTACAATTAGTGTATAAATACACTCTATATATCTATAATCTTCTTTTGATTGTAGCGGATGTATGTTTTGATAATGTATGCATGCTTATAGTAGCTAAATGATTTCAGGCGTTTCGATTTAAACAAATACAATATATGTTTCAGCAATCAATTTATCCGTCTAGACAGCATGAGGAATATGCATGTTTTAACAATACTTCCTTTGTTCTAAATACTCTAATTATTGCATTAAATTCATACCAGCTACGTAAAGCATGCATTCACTATAATAAGTATATTTATAATAAAGACTTGGGTTTTTTTTGGTTTTAATATGTAATATGAGAAATATGTTGGATGGAAAATGGTATGCATGTAACTATTATGATGAATGCATAAATGTTTATATATGCTTATGGCGTATAATTCTAAGATTGTCAAGCATGAATATGAGAAATATGTATGATTGAACATGGTAAAAGTGTATCCTTTGAATAAATGTGTTAATGTTTACGTCTCTTAAAAACATAATGTCTTGCGCTACAAGAATAACAGCTTTGAATTCCAAAATACATTTCTGTTATACTTCCTTTAACTTCTCTCAATCGTCTCGCCTTTTTTAAGTTTCATTAATATGATAAGTACGTTCTGAGATAAAAGATAGTCATAAACAATGCTTTAGTCTTTTAATCCATTAACAAAAACAATATGACATTTTAGAGATCAATATGAACACTGAACTGTTTTAACAGTGTACAAAAATTATATAAGAGGGCGACTACCCTGAATGTAGGAAATCAATTTAAACATGTTTTCACCTTTCCTTTTTTATATTTTCCTTATCAAATCCTTATTATATGTTGTCATAGAAGTCGTGGGTTTTTCCAATTTTCCGAGATGAGTCTTAAAATATCCTCGTACAATGTTAGAGGGCTAGGAAATAAAATAAAACGTTCAGCCATATTTAAGTTTATCGAAGATCAAAACATTGATATATGCCTCATTCAAGAAGCACATTTTATTAGTAGGTATGCAAACATTTGGAAAAGTGACACTAAATACGATATATACTTTAGTGGTGATTCATCGAATAGTGCGGGTGTAGGATTTCTAGTCAGCAAAACAAAAGATATCAATGTCATTAAAACAGAAGAAATAGCAATAGGGAGAATCCTGCTAATGAAAATAGAAATAAACAGCCATGTATATTATATTATAAACTATTATGGACCAAACAAGGATGATATAAAACTACTTATTAAATTAGAAAACTCTATCAAAAAAATAAATAACAAACAACTAATCATAGGAGGAGACTGGAACCTCACACTTAATCCATGCATTGATAAACGGGGAGGAAATATGAATACACATACCTTATGTAGACAAAAACTTACTAAAATGATGGACGAAAATGATCTTGTAGACATATGGAGGATCCAACACCCTAAGCAAACTAGGTATACATGGAAATCAAGTACAGTGTCATGTAGGCTGGATTTCTTTATAATAAGCGACAGTGTAACAAATTCAATAAAAAAGGCAGAAATAATAAACATTTTAAAATCCGACCATTTAATCCCTAACATATACATACAGACAAGCTGTACTAAACGTGGCAAAGGAAGCTACAAAATGAACAATACTATTTTACTTAACAGAGACTACCTAGAGCGAATAAAGAAAGCAATTAATGAAATTAAAGATTACAATAAAAACTCAAATCCTCAAATACTATGGGAACTTATTAAAGGAACAATTAGAAACGAAAGTATAAAATTCTCTATAAAAATGAAAAAACTACAATCGGAAGAAACTGATAAAATAAACTCAAACATAAAAGATCTGTTAGAAAAGCAACAAGACACAAATGACCCAAACTTAGAGGAAGAATTAAATGTCGAGCGCGCTAAACTGGATGAATTATACCATAGAAAAGCAGAAGGGTATATTACTAGACTGAAATACAATCATTTAATAAATGAAGATAAAAACATAAAACTACTTAAAGTGTTAGAGGAACACAAAGCAGAGAGCAAAACCATAAAAGTAATTAATGTAAATGATAAACAAATAACAAATCAAGAGGAAATTCTTGAAGAAACATTTAAATATTATAAAGGAATTTATACAAAAAGAATACTCGAAAAACAAACATTTGAACATTTAGAATTAAACAATATCCCAAAGTTGAATCAAGAAAGAAAGCAATACTGTGAAGGCTTATTAACTATAGAAGAACTTGCACAAGCGGTGAAAAATATGAAAAATGGCAAAAGCCCAGGAACTGACGGAATAAATATAGAATTCTACAAACTGTTTTGGAATGATATTAAATCCGATCTTTTAAATGCTCTTAATTTCGCATTTCAAACAGGAAATTTATCAGAACTACAAAACCAAGGCCTTATTACTTTACTTCCAAAACCAAATAAAGATTTAACAAATTTAGGAAACTGGAGACCAATTAGTTTACTGAATGTAGATTACAAAATAGCCACTAAATCAATAGCGTCGAGAATTAAGGAAGTTTTAAATAATATAATTCATAAAAGTCAAACTGGTTTCGTAAAAAACAGATATATAGGAGAAAATATCAGACTTATTGGAGACATAATTGAAATTTCATACAACCAAAACACTCCAGGCATGCTTCTTTTCACGGATTTTGAAAAAGCTTTCGACAGCTTAAACCATGACTTTATGCACAAACTGCTTGAATTTTTCAATTTTGGAAACGACCTTAGGCAATGGGTTAATTTATTCTACAAATCACCTACCTGTTCAATAACAAACAATGGTTTTAATACAGAATTCTTTAAAATAGAAAGAGGGGTCAGACAAGGATGTCCATTAAGTCCTTACATATTTACCATAAGTATTGAGCTACTATCATATGCTCTTAGAAACAACACAAATATTAGAGGTATAACTATAAGCGGAAAAGAAATTAAAAATGCAATGTTTGCAGACGACACAACGGTTTTATTGGATGGCACACGGCAAAGTTTTGAAAGTACTTTGGAATTGTTTGAGGTATTTGGAGATATATCAGGTTTAAAATTAAACTTTCAAAAATGCATTGTTTTAAAGATAGGATCATTACGTAATGACCATGATTTAATGTATTCCCGAAAAAAAGACATTAATTGGAACAGTTCAGAAGCAAAATCTCTGGGAGTAATATTCCATGCAAACCCAATTAAGATGATCGAACTAAATTTTGAAAGAAAAATAAAAGATTTTTACTGTAATCTAAACAGATGGAAAACAAGAAAATTATCAACAATAGGTAATATAACTGTTTTAAAATCGCTTATTCTTCCAAAACTTACATACTTATTTTCGGTACTCCCAAACCCACCAATACAAACGATCAAAATACTAAAACAAAAAACCTTTGAATTCATATGGGGATGCAAACAAGAAAAGGTCAAAAGAAACACTGTCATTCAAGAATATAAAGATGGAGGTTTAAACATGGTAGATTTAGAAATATACATAAATTCATTAAAAGCAGCATGGGTACGAAAACTAATAGACAATAATAATCAAGGAGAATGGAAACATATCTATACAGAACAATCAAAACCATTTGGAAATACGAAAATATTTTTATCGAATCTAAGCAAAAATGATCTACAAAAGATACGCATAAAAAATAAATTCCTTAAAGATATATTAGAATCGTGGTGTAAATTAAATTACAAAAAAGAAAATACATTATACTCAAACACCGTTATCTGGAATAACGGTCACCTAAAATTTAAAAATGAAATTCTAAATAATAATACATGGATGAATAACGGAATTATGACACTCTCTGATTTATATGATATAGAAAATAGAAAATTTATAACGTTTAAAACACTCAAAATAAGACATAATCTGACTGCAAACGATTTTATTTATCATCAAAAAGTAAAATACTTCATAAAAGACGTAATTAATAGACAGTACAGAATAATAAATGCTGATAATTATACATTACATCACAAAATAAACAATATAAAAGAAAGAAGCATAACCAAAATTCTATCCAAAACCCAAATAAAACATATACCTTGCCATAACGAGAAATACCAAATAAAGTGGGCAGAAAATCTTAATCCCGAAAATGACTTTGATTGGGAACAGATTAATATAACTCCTTTTAAATTGACGAAGGACAGCAAAATTCAAAACTTTCAATATAAATTTATTCATAGAAACATAGCTACAAATGCATATTTATTCAAATGTAAGATGATTGATCATCTTTTTTGGGAATGCCATTATACACAAATTTTCTGTAACAAAATAAAAGAATACTGCGATACAAAGCAGATAAACGGTGAGATAAATAAACCAACGCTTTCATGTGTGTTTCAAGGAATCCCATCTTATCACACATCTATCTATACGGAATACAATTTATCTTTACAAGTAAATATAAAAAAGAATTACCTTCATTTACCTCTTTCAAAATTAAATTTGAGAGTAGATTAGAACTACAACGGAAACTAGCCCTAGATCAAGGAAACCTAGACAATTTTAATAAAACATGGGAACAATTTATGAATACCTGACGACTTCTGTGACATACAAATAATAACAAAACAAAACAATCAACATCTCTGACAACATTTTTTTTTCTTCTCTCTACTCGTCACTCTTTGACGAAAAAGGTCCCAATCCCTTTCATTACCCCAAAATAACAAATTTATGTAGATAAGTATATTCAGTTATAGTATGATTTCTATTTGCTCTGTTCGTTATATATATATAATATGCAATGTTGTAAGGTTTGTGAGGGATGATTCTCCGACCCCCATAAAACCATTGGACGGGGAAAATAAATGGGGTTACCCTTCTGGGGCCCGAAAAAAAAAAAAAAAAAAAAATTGCTTAGAGGCACAAATTAGCAACACGTAAACGTATTTATTCCAACAAATACTTAGTAGAGTATACGAACAAAAGTATGTAGTTCTACATTTTGTAGTATTATGTACATCTCTACGCTATTTTCAAACATCCATTTTTCTTAAGTAAACGTGGTCTTTCATTTTGACATGAATAATAGACTGATACATACATGCATGCAACGTCTTAGTGTTCAGTCTAATCGGTCAAATCAAATTCCAGACTCACCCTATTGTCTCATTCTATTCGGACATAACGCAGACGAGTCGAATTTCACGTCGGACAATAAGAGTCTAATGACGCAAACATCAGAATCGGATGAAGACAAAACAAATATCGATGTTTTTGAACAATTCCGCTATTCTTAACTTAATACAAAATCAGATTCTGCACAGCTTTGCAATGATGCAGGATACCATGAGTGAAAACATAATTAGCAAAAATATCGTTTCATTACAAGCACCATCATGGATGCTAAATGATTTCGTTACGACGCCTACACACGTAGTTGGTGGCAATATCTTATAATTATACAGCACTGTTATCACGTTAAGCTAGTGAGAAAAAAATCAGTCAATTTTAATTGTTTCAAATATCCATTGCATTTAATTATACCCTTATTGTGTAATTGTGTATTTTCTATACAGGGATTATTCACTAGAACACCAGAAACCAAACAAATCAGACTCCTGGATACTATCTGTACCTACTTGAGTATCATAATAATTGAATAATTTTTGTTACAGTTCCCTTAAGCTTAAAACTTTGTTGGTTATCGGTTCGATGTTTTATGAAACAAACTAGTAATTCAATTAACTTTAAATTTAGAGCTGAACTAGAACAACTAGAATGGTGGTGACAAAGATGCCGATACATGTGTGAGTGGTAATCTATCACAAAATATGAACAAAACTGATATGAAAGGTTAGATTGTATAATATAGTTTCCCATAATTAACTACTCTACATGCATAGGCAATGATATGTCATCACAATCCAAAGTCATCTTGTCCAATGCTAAGTTTATTCAATATAAACCCAGCGGACTTGGCGTATTATCCTGCTGTTTAACACACTTAGTATACTACGTATGTAATGTTCCTGTCGAGACGTATATTAAAGATTGTTGAACCACGTATGGTAATTTGTACCAATCCGATAGGAGATAAGTTGTTCTTACAACCTTGTTTTTAGATATGATTTACCGAAGTGTCATTAAGTAAATCACTATTACTTCCCCTAACGTTTTACAGGGATAACCTATTGCAATTGGTATATATAGCTATAGCATACGTTTAATAACATATAAAAGGGAGTATCCGGAATTTACCGGACTGAGTCGATTATGAAACTGGTTTTTGAAGCATTCAGTCGAATGACGTATGCTCAATATCGTTTACATAATTGGCAGATTACACCATGGTTTCCAGTTGTTAAACGTCTGAAGTTTACACATCGTCTTATATAACATCACTTCGTTTAATTGCATATAGTGACACCTTGTACGAGTGAATTAATCAATTCGTATTTAAGACCACCCCAGCCTTACGCACTTCGATATAAAACATTTGACATTCACCGAGGACCCAATTCCTTTCAGATTGACAAACTCCTCGTCTTTCCCAGGTCTTTTTGTATGAGCATCGGTAATTCATCATGCATTTTCATCTCCTGAAACTAATATCTAATTAGTATTGATTTCCAACGAGACGAAATAACTAACAATCACTTGAACATTGCAAGTGTTAAACATTCAATTTAGACAGTTTTGAAACTGCTAGAAGAGATCATTCATTCTGGTATGTTGCTAATTGTTTTAAACATAGTGATTCTAACAACAGTCGATAGATTACACTATAATACCAAAGATAAAATAAAGACTCCGGGCTACATGAGTGGCAACACTTATGTCATTACATCTCGTTACCATATATAGTCATATCTGTCTTCATATGTGCCATTTTTAAGTTAGTATGTGTTGCATTGTGCCTAATACGTAGGGTTAAAATGGCAATAACTCGTGCATTTGAGATATCCTATAGGTTAAAGGCATTTGTTTCACAGGTGTAATGGAACTTTAACGAAACTTTGCGCTCCGTCTGGTAATTGTATAATTTAACGTTCTGTGAAATAAAAAACGTTTCACAATAAATCGTCTCCTTTATATTGCATAGTTGGTGTGAAAACTGTTTCCTATAATCGCCAAACTTTTTTTTACTAAGGCAACGCTGAAAGCGATCATTACCAGTTACTGGATCTCTTTAAGAAATACTATGCATTATCTGAATTTCCTCAGGTCTTGACATGTAGTATTTGTTCTGTTTGATCCTAACTTCCAAAGCAACATCGTACACAGCGCGAACTAAATGCACAAAGGGACACACACAAAAACAAAAATCACTGACCACAAACACACGTTTCACTTCTAAACAAACAACTGAACAATAGCAATATAAAAAACTGACACAGTGGCTCTTTTCAAGAGTCAAAAGTTGATGAAAAAACTCGTTGCATAATTGATTCTCATTTCAGTTACAATAACCGGTGCCATCCGATCTGTTTAACAATAACCTAAGTTTAAATCAAGCTTTAATCAAAATACCAATACAACCATATGATGACATGACGGTTGTCTTTAAGACCCAAATCGAGATCTTAATTGGTTGGTTAGAAAATTGCCTTGTTGTGTGTAAGGTGAAAACAGTTCGTCTTGGAAATAAGTTAGATTATTAGGGTTTCAGGATAAGACCAGCAAAATATTGCATAAATATAACCTACAATGGTATTCAATACCAAACTTCCAGTACCTCTAATGCACACCTTGTCGCATATTCATTCTGAGAAGCAATATTTCACTCATTACACCATACCAATTATAATTGGTTTCCTAAATATATTTGTGCTTATTTATTTTCTTAAATATACGTAACCAACTATACTGAGTATATTTAAAAAAAATAAAAATCTAGTTGTACACATTATGTTCTTCTACTTAAATGAAAAATATTTCACTATCTTTTAGAACCACTCTCATCTTAGAGGCATTTTTCTTATTACGGTTTATCATGGTCTTGATAAAGCAAGCATACCAATCACAATCTCTATTAAATGATACGCGTAACATCAATCAATTTTAGTCTCAATGACAAATACATAGTCGTCATTACCCAAGTTTTCAATTCATACTCGTAGATTATGTAACCGCGATTCAGATGCGACAACCGACACTTCCGTTTGACAATAAAATGAAAAACAAATTCAGTCATGTGTCACAGATAAAGTCATGCGATTCTGAACACGCCATGTCCTACAAGAAAAACCTGTTTACCAGTTATCTTCACGCATCACGTTCCATTCACAACCAATTGTTATAGGCATGATGGTCTTGTAACAGTTCATTTCATTGAAATAAAAGCTATCAATCATTATGGGTATTTTATCAATCACTATTTGATTAGTTAAAATTTGCTCATCAAATATTATCTGCAATGAAACACTTTTACAATGCAATTGCATAACGCTCCTTCCTCTGTGGCTATGAGCCTTCGAGACACTTACATGAAACATGTAATGTTTAATGTGGCTAATGGATAAATAATGACTTAACTGTTAATTGAATTAGCTATATAAAATAATGTCAATATAGAAATTGCATAATTGTGTACGCATTCGGTAGAGATTCGGTTACAACTTGTTGCATATCAAGGTCATTTGACCTTACACAAATAATGTAGAAAATGACATACATACACAACATGAAGTGAAACATAGATACTATCATATGCAAATAGAGTGGTCAATTGCAATAGTACACACATACGAGCGCATGCGAAAGATGTTTTATCGTATAATATATCGTTCAGTTATTTACAAACATAACTTGACATAAAATGAACTGATATATCCATACAGGTATGCTTACTGGACCATATTGGCTTCTAGACACACCACATTCTTTCATTCTAGCCGGACGTTATGCTCACCAATTGGAATCTGAATTCCACGTGATCAAACCATATTATTATGGCGATTCATTTAATCTTAACTTAATACACAAACTGAATGCCAATTTCATAACAATGAAAAAGTGCAAAAATAGTGTGAATATAATTAGCAATACTGTTTGCATCTTTTCAATACTCGCAACATAATGGAGTATAAATGATTTTTAACGCCACCTACACAAACAGTTGGTAGAGGTGTATTATAATAATTATACAGCACTGTAATCTCGTAAGTTTGTGGAGAAGGTACAGTTTGTAAATGTTTTAGTAAAGGCGAATTCTAATTGTTTCGAAACATCATTGCACTTAATTGAGTGAAAATATATGCATGTTTTAGAGAAAATGAACACCAGAACAACACCAGAAAACAAACACATCCGACTCCTGGCTACCTACTTAGGTATAAGAATAATTGTTTGAATTATGTAATTATAATTTATTTAAGCTCAACTACGTGTTAGTTGGTGGTTCGATGTTTTTATGATACAAACTAGTAGTTCAATTAATTCTTAATTGTAATTTCAAAGAGAACAATGGAAATGGTGGTAATAAAGATGCAACCAGTACATGTATTTGCCACTAACAAGCAACGTGTAAAGTATAATTAAGCTACATAATTGTGGAAAATTTAACAGATACAGTAAACACGAGCAAAATTTATATAAAATGTTTGATTTTTGAATTAATAGTGCATTTCTATAATTTATATACACCATAATAGTTTGTTTATAAATTAAATACAATTTGAATTCGAATATAGTTTCCCATAGATATCAAGTCTCTAGACGATACCGTGTTCTCAAAATCCAAAACCATCTTGACCAATGCTACGTTTATTCAATAATACCAGCGAACGTTGTGTAATATTCTTTATTACGTATGTAATTAGAATGCCAGACAAGTCCCCAAAAGTCCCGAGACGTGTATATAGGATTGTAAAGCCGCGAAAAGAAATTGGTATTCATCCAATAGGATTTATATTGTTTTTACAACCTAGTTTTCTGAAATGATTTACCGAAGTGTCATTAAGTAAATCAACGTTATCTCCCCTAAGAACAGCGGTGTTACAACGTAGAGGAATAACATATTGTAATTACAATACAGCTAAAACATGCGCAGCATAATTGGTTAATTCTATCCAAATGTTTGACTATTACAAACATACACTAAGCGTTGTAAATGATCGGAATACTCTGCATACCCAAATCGATTCAGAATGACCAAGTCATCTAATGCTACACTTGTTATGGTATTTAGAACCAGGTAAGGATCGGCATGCATCGACGTCATATGTATTTTCGTCTCCTGAAACTACTAGTATCTAATTAGTATTGATTTTCAGCAAGACGAAAGAACTAACTAGCAACCATGCTGAAATTGCAAGTGTTAAACATTCAATTTAGGCAGGTTTGTGGAACTGCTAGACGAGATCATTCTGGTGCTTCGCTAATTGGTTTAAAAAGATTAATTTGAACAACAGCTCATTGATTGCACTCCAAAATACGAAATATAAAGTAACGACTTTATGTCGACCGACTAGAAAGACGTAATATTTTATTTTGCTACTACACTTGGCCGTAGATATCACTTACCACAGCAATAGGTCATTAAAGATTGCATTGCGCCATACGGAGGGTTTTAGCGATACTATAAGACAGGCCCAAATTCCCCCAAGGCCCCGCTGCTAGGCGACCCAACTGCACAAACACATGCCAAAACGGCGACCAAATGAGGCATAACCACCCCGTGAGATAGTTTCAAAACACAAAGGAGAGAGTGACCTAACGTTTATGCGTCATAATAAGGCACATTACGTCTTGACTTAGTTTAAAATAATGGGCAAGGGAGGACAGGGATGGCTTGTTTCATGTGATTAGGTCATTAAGATTCCAAGTTTGTTATGTAACAGTGAGATGTTTTGCGAAACGTAAGAAGCAATTCAATTAACTCTTAATTGGATATTGAAATAGAAGAACTAGAATTGGGCCATCAAGACCATAAGGATGCAAAACAATTCAAAGTTCAACAACATCATATTGATCGCATTTGCGTGACTGTATATTATTTTATTGAACAATTACTGTAGGTTTGGGAATAGAAAACAATTTGAATTTAAATTTATATTTCACTTATAATGTCAGTATTATTTTATAGACATTGCTGCGTCATCTGAATACATGATATTATTTACAACTTGTCACAGTGCAATTAAACCAGCGGATTTAGTGTTTAACAGTCAATGTATGCGGTTTAGTGAAAGTGGTAGACGAGATCATTTTGGTGCTTTGATAATTGGTTTAAACATAGTAATTGGAATATAAGTCTATACATTACACCTTAACATACTAAATATAGGGTAAAGGCTCCTGGCTGAACGACGGTGGGTTGTGTTACATTTAACCACAACACATGATTGTAGAGCTGTCTTAATATATACTGAGTACATCTAGAAACGCAACACTGGGGTTTCTGTCAACACTTTTCAAACTTTGTATGATTGGCAACCAAACTGCATTTACTTGATGACATTTTATTCCATGAACAATGCAACTGTAACATTGTTTTCATACAGTGCTATCGATGCAATTGAACAACACTTGTGTGTATTATAAGTGCGGCTAAAAAGTAACGGAACACAAATTGGTAAAATCCTATTTTTCAGAATCGTTTTTCTAAGTGAAAATTTTAAATATTGATTAGTTATTGATTGATTACATATCCATGACGTCCAACAAGTTGTTTAGAAGTGTATGTATTAGTCGGAACTTTGCCTATAGATGGTACATGTAGAGTTACTGGTCCTGTCGGAGAGTTGTTTCACATTGATAACCTTGACACGGGTGGTTGTAAACGGTGCCAAAGTGCTAGTAGAGTGTCTCCAGATGAAACATTGTCGGTTCATGACAATTTAGCCAAAGTGAAACATCCCAGTTGACGTCTTCGTCATAGGCATCCAAATCGCTTGATTTGGCCCATGTTCGGACTATCCTGATATTTTTATTCTGAAGTTTAAAACTTTTTTTTTGATTTTCTTTCCACTGGCAGCCCTTACAAAGGATTCGAAGCAAATTACACCAAATTCTATCATGCATAAATCGTGCACGTATAATTCGTGCGTTTTTGCATTTTCTTGACGCACGGAAGTTACGTAACCCGATCGATAAAATTTGGACAATAGCCAAGTTTCTACACGATTATACAATATTATTACACAAAATAAAAAATTGTATGAGCAATGGAAGTAAGACAAAATCAAGGATGAAAACGTTGCGTTTCTAGATGTACTGAGCATATTATATGGGGAGATTCGTATTTATTTGGTTTGAAACTATAGTGGTAAAATGTTTATTAGAACTACCCAGAAAGTTTAAAGCATTTGCGGTGCAAGTGCTATAGAATGTGTGTGGTACTTGTATTTTTGCGTTGAAAGTACCATGATTGTCATATCTTTAATATTATATAATTTATTAAAATCAAATATTTAGTATAATTATATATTTATATTGCATTTCTTACAGAATATTTACATGTATATCCATTTGATAAAATATACACAATGTCACATTTGTTTTCAGTTGGCGATGATATCCAATTAATAACAAAGTAACAAGCAAACTCGTCATAGAAGTTACTTCTCCGTCCTGGTTTACTAACCGGAACCACTATTAAAAATCAAGCTAACAGTGGTCTTAATTAAATACACATGCGCCGACTTGATGATGTGACGCTTGTCATTAAGCAACACACTAACATCTTAGTTGATCATTTGGAAAATTGCCTTGTTGCATGTACGGTTGAAAATGTTCGTCTTGAAGATAACAGTAATAGGTTTTTAGGATACGATCTGCATAAAATAGCATCAAATGTAGCCTACATAACTACCCACAATAATGTGTTTTTACTCGAGCCGTACTCAAGTTGCAATTAACATATCGATGGCTTAAAATTAGAAAGTGCCACTTACGACCTTTTAGGATTCATACATATTCACAATAAGCGTCACAAGATGCTTCTTAAGAGCCTTTTTTCGTGAAAATCAGAAATTGTCATGTTGACCAAAATGAAGTTTTAAAAACGTGTTTTCCCATAGGTAAAGAGTAAATTACGGACAGTTTTCTCTTGTTTTCTCATTATATCGATTTGGTAGTTACGACCTTCTTTTTCTAAGCCATCGATATACTGAGTGAAAACAGTAATATGTTTTGTAACGTGCTTGATGCATTGGAAGCAATACACATGAGAAAAGTTTCTTTATTAGTCTATTAACATACTATTTAAATTAAGTACAATATAATCACAAGCTATAAATGGATTCACTTATAAAAATATTGTTCCACAGAGAGAATGAGAGATAATTATAGTTATATTAGGTCCATTTAAAAGCAAACAATCCGAAAGTGTTTATGTTGCATGAGATCAATCAATATTCATGTACGATATACACACAATGCTATTGACCTTCTCATATATACTTAAATGTAATACGTGCGTATACTTTTCGTGCCTTTCGTTTTCTGTTTTTTTTTCCTGCAAAGTCTTTCAATCTCCTTTCGAATTATTATTTATACTGATTTCTGGAAACTTTTGACTTAAATGTAACAAAAATGAAAAATAGTGGAAATGTTTGTACATTCAAAATATATTAACAATATCAGCAAATAGGTTTTACAATTACAGCTTATACACAAACTAAGTTATAATGTTTCTTGTAGTGGATCATTTTCAATAGAAATTTTCAGACTTTTACCTCAGTAATAGATACTTCGTATTTACGTATTAACATTGTTTCTGATTGTGGAACACAACAAATGAGCGTTTTCCAGTCATTTACTCTCTAAATGATGATGAAACCATTTTAATGTACGTGTCTTTTTTCCCAGACCAGTCGATACGTAAAATAAAGCATGTCCGGTAAACAATTCGAATTATTGTCTACGACACGACAGGAAATCACTAATAGTTCTTGCAATTGATACTTAGTGTGCCTGTACATACTTAAACTACACATTACTCCAGTAAATGTCAGGGCATTAGAAAATATATGGCCGTCAAACAGAACATTCGAATGCAATACTTGCGTAATAAACAGCTGGAGGCTGCCAGATATTCATCTTTATACGTCTGTGGTATGCGTGATTTGAATACGATAATACCAAATCATCTACTGTAACAGTGCTTCCAATCGTAGAATGTCTTAAAACGGTGTTAAGCTACGGATGCTTTGTCAATGCACAAGATGTCGTTATGTTAGTGAACAAATGAGTTACTTATAGTTCCAGTACACCAAATCGTATTTCATATAGAAATCTGTATCGCTAGATCTTAGTCGAAATCTAGCTAGTAATTTCGACGTCATTTTACGATTTTTGTAAGAGTTCTTTTGAAACAGCATCAACGAAAGCGGAAAGCTGACTGACAAATAAATAGCTAGCTCGGCATTTAAAACATGGACATAATAGTAATGTTAGAGCAGACTGAGTTACATTCATATAGTACGTACATGTATACCCGTCCTTCATTCATACATAAATTTCCCTGCAAACAACCCCAGAGGACTACAACCCTGCCAAATGCACATGTTATCCGACCCAAATACTGAATTGGTGCACACGCAAACTAGTCATCTCTAGTTTATGTGCAGTTTCACTGAAGTTAAAGCATATCTTAGGGGACAAATTGCAGACAACGGGTGTTACAAATGTACTAAACATTATAGCAGACAGCAAGTCAATTAATAGACAGCGCAACATCAATATGTTTCCCATCGGGCTATGCAATGTGAGAGATGTTCTTTCGAGAACTATCAAACAACACTCATGAGTACACATACGTCAGCTTACTATCAACAAGTGTTACTGCATTGAATACTCAGATAAAATACGATAAGTGTGTCAAAATACTAGTACCCCAATCATGCGACTATATATTGGCCCAACGATGATTGTCATTGCACAGCATACATATATACACTAAATAAAGCACATACCAATGTATAGTCGTTGCATTCCAATTATCGGTTCAAAGCATAAATTACAAATATTGTTTTCTATAGTAATTAGACAAATTTAAAATGTATGGCAAATTGAACAAACACATTTCAACATACTATGCAGCATCTAAGCTACAGTGGTTCGGGCAACAAGCGGATTCCATAATAACCAACACCGTTTGATCAAATAATAACGCGGAAAGTACTTATATGTGACAAGGAAATTACATTCCTTGGTAAAAACATTATGATGCTGACTTTTAGTATTGACTTTTGCACAGACAGATTTGATCGCCACGTTTAATAGCCGCGTGCATTTTATTACTGCATTAAACTAGGCTAAGACGCTCACACATTATGTAGGGTGATGAATATTGTGTATCTTGCGTAGGTGAATGTTTAATCAGTGCATCGAAACATTAGAATAAAACTAACGTACATATTCTAACCATAATATTGCGCGAGAATGTTTAAAACTATTACTGCTACAACCTGGAATACACTATTATGTTAATCGACCACCCTCATCATATCTTTATTTAGCTCTAATTAAATATACATTTATTGCCTTTCTTATCTCTTACAAACAACAGTTCACGTATGAAATACCCTGCCATACCTTCCAGAGAAAATCAAAGCAAGCAAAGACACTGTGTACAAGAAATTATATTCATTCAAATGGGGTTTTGACACTAAAATTGAATGTTGAGCCCGGTCCTGAAAAATTAGTCAGCATGAAAATGGGATCCTGCTTAGTCAAGTGTTTGGCTATATATACAGATGTTCGCTTTGCAAAAGTTAAAGTTATTAAAAGCAAAACACATGAAGACAAGTTCTGCTTTTTCCTAAATTATATCGAAGAGACTAGTTAATGACAATATCGGGAGACAATTGTGCTGCACTTATTGCTAAAATGCCCAGACAGTTAATTATTGCATCCCCTCTAATTTGGCCAATAGCATTTTATCTTGCAGATACCGTATCCCTGGTGGCTTCAGAGTAATTATCGAAGTGTTGTTGCAATTTACAAATACTCCCCCTTTAATTACAACACGATGCGAACGTTCTGTATTGTAAAGTGAGCTGATTTAGTCCACTTAAAGTTCCAATGAACGTTTACAAGATTAGGACTGTTACGCGCTTCGATAACCATCCATGTTACATAAATCCAAACTCTGTTTAATTTTGTAATTTCAATAAAACGAAACTTAGCAAACATGCACAAAGTATCTCTCGGATAGATATGTAACAATACAACCAATTGTACGTAACCTTTACATAATATATAGATCTATAAACATAGTCACAACCACTGTACAAGATGAGAACGAGTCTGGTGACCTCATACTAGCTGTATGTCGTCACCAACACTATTGTTAATTCTGTTTGTCTCATGACTAATAAGATTTCAATTTTGTTTTTACATCATTAGAAGTAATAAATGATGACTTATTGATAATTTCTCTATTGAACGGGCCTTATTAACAGAGACTCGGGACCGGGGTGTAAGTTGCATCGTATAGCAATGGATACTAGATGTGAACATATGTCGGGTTTGTCTGGTACTTTAGTGGTATATGAAAGTATTTGATGTAAGGCAGACATGGTGATAATCAGTTGTATCATTTTATAATTTCAATAAAACGAAACTTAGCAAACATGCACAAAGTATCTCTCGGATAGATATGTTACAATACAACCAATTGTACGTAACCTTTACATAATATATAGATCTATAAACATAGTCACAACCACTGTACAAGATGAGAACGAGTCTGGTGACCTCATACTAGCTGTATGTCGTCACCAACACTATTGTTAATTCTGTTTGTCTCATGACTAATAAGATTTCAATTTTGTTTTTACATCATTAGAAGTAATAAATGATGACTTATTGATAATTTCTCTATTGAACGGGCCTTATTAACAGAGACTCGGGACCGGGGTGTAAGTTGCATCGTTTAGCAATGGATACTAGATGTGAACATATGTCGGGTTTGTCTGGTACTTTAGTGGTATATGAAAGTATTTGATGTAAGGCAGACATGGTGATAATCAGTTGTATCATTCACCGGTCTATGGCACCATACAGTGCTCGCAAGTTGACTACCGGAGGAAGCAAAGTTTAGTATGTCAGTTAGGTATAATTGAAAACGAATACCAGTCGCAAAAATGCATCAATGCTATTGATTTATGAGTTTAGCACAGACAAATCTTCCACCCTTGAATAAACATCACTGCGATGGAAACACCACATCTGATATTTGTAGATGGTGTATACAGAATAGGCAAATATATAATTAATGTCACGTATTAAAATACTTGTCATGTGATCATATATGATAATGATTTACTTTTAAATCAGAAAAACAAGTTTTATGATATAAATTTTATATACGACTTAGTGTGCATCAAGGAATATACACTTACGGACTTTGAAAACGCACCACTTTCCAGGGGTCGGTAGTTTTTGTATGAACTATTTAGGAATATTGTTTACCAATGGAATAATGCTCCTTGGTAAGAACGGTGTCAGTAAAATATATTTTAATCCATTTTACCAACCGAATTGATTGTAGTGACCACGTGGACAAATCTCATTTTATCGCGCGTGATTCTCGTGCGAATGAAAATATCCGAACTGTGTAAAGGGCGATGTGTAAACGATTCATTTGCGTACCAAAAAAACACATTTTCAGTTTTCCAAAAACAAAAGTTTACATTTCTCGTCAATCCGAAACTGATGTGTCTGGAGATAAAGACATGTTACATACCGAAAGAAGCCTTCACGTCGTATTTGCGCGATTATATTGTCATGATACAATACATATTCGTCTTCAATAGCGTTTTATGCCTACTGACACCACCATTGAACTCCAAATAATGATTACATGCCTAAAACGACACATAATTCGGATAAATTAATGCGCATGCACCGCCAAAGAAACGACTTCCGGTCAGCAACCGTACCTGTCATAAGATGAACGTGTTCCATGTTCTATTTATAGCACAGCTAAAATTAGAACATGTAACGCCCCCCGCCATCTTGGAAACTCCGGTCAAGGTCGTTCGGATGACAGCAATAAGATTTCATCGTGAAAGACAATGTCGACCGTCAAATTACGCAAAATAGCGATGCTTTAGTTGATGTTGGCCACATTCCACTGTTGAGTGGCAACTTGTCTAGTCATAAAATGACCGTACAGGCCTCAAAGAGAGACAACTCGTACAAACCAAGGTAAAATTGTGCCGTCTGTAATGAGATGCGATTTTTAAAACAGCCTTCAAATGCTTCAAATGGTGATTAAGTATGCGTTTTGTTACATGTATAGTAATATTATGAATAAAAGTTTCCTAGTTTATATTTTATAGTGATTGATTTGATTATTGGGCGAATTGTCGCATTTTATTTAAAGTCCACACGATTTCGGATAGTCATATATTCGGACATAAATTCAGTTAAGTTCCGTGTGGAACAATACTATATGCTGTGATCATTCAACACTTTTTTATTTAGTCAATCACATTGACTGCTTACACAGAAATAATTCTGTCTGTATTTTTCAGGTTGATCGTCTAACGGAGAGCCAAAACTTGATGCTGAGAATACCCCTGGACATGGAATGGTTATCTCATACCATGCCCTTGATAACTGGAACCAGTGATGTTAAAGTCAAACCAAGATAACGCTATAAAGTTAACACAGCAGTATGTGGGAAACAACATGGAGACAGCAATCATGTCTAACTGGACAACGACACCTGCCTGGGACTTTTTCTTTTTCAGTCACCAAAGATGTGCAAAATATCAGACTAACACAGGTTGATTCTTGGAAACAAACAAATGTTTACCCTGTGATTGACTTAATAAGTGTGTTAAATAAGATGTATATATAAAGTTGCTCTTTATATTAAAACAAGAAGTTTAATATTAACTATTTTAAAGATCTGCATAGGTTACTCATCAATACCAGCAATAGACTAGCTGTGGCTTTGTTAGCACTCATTGTGAAGATTTCCTAGCCTGTAAGATTTGTGAAACATAAAGCGCGATTCGTCTTAAAATTGTGAAATTCAAGCGTTGTTTCGCTTTTGAATTGTGGAAGTGCGATACTGACTTAAATTAACTATGTGAAACTAATATTTCCCTTTATTTTCTAAAGAAAATCAATAAAGGCTTGTAATATTTCATCATAGAATGTTTAAGCTACTCTGGTTTTATAAATTTCAAAATTTGGGGCCTGGGCAAGTGACATTTCTTAGCTTTATGAAGCTGGCATTTTGGAATTGTGAAGTAGCCTCTTTCAAATTGTGAAGTAGCCTTATTTCAGCCTGGATTTTAAGTGATTATATATGGTCAATGTGCTAATGATCTGTCAGTTATTGCTACCTTCAATATTGTTTTTATAATTGTATGCTCTTTTTATTTATATATACATGGAATGACATTCAGTTGATCTGATGGTACTCATATGAACTTGTTCTAAAGTGTGCTGCTGTCTAGCCTGCTGACCACTTCCAAGTTTAAAGGATTTGAAATCAAATATATCTGGAACACACACCATCCTCTTATTAGTTATTACTCAGATGTATTGGATGTTCATGAAATAACTGCTCCATGAATGTGTGCACATATATGCCAAGGACCACTTAGGAAATATATATACAACTTCTCCACATGTGGAGGAAAACCATCATTGTTAACTTTTCCTGTATGGGAATCAACCTGCTGCTACCATCAATCAAACCTGGATTTCAAGGTTACAAATCCAGTGCATTGACCACATCAGCTGCTCATAAATGGCATATAATACTGTATTCATATAACAAATACTACAATGAAAACTCACAAATAAGACCACCCTTGGTTATTTGAAAATGTGATAATATTATCATTTGCTTTCATAAAAACTTATCATATTTGAAAATGCTATAACAAGTTGGTTATAAAATTAAGGCTAAATAAAGAGCGCAAGTTAAATCACGGTAATGATTTGAGAATGTAGTCTTAATTTTGAGGTGGTCTTTAAGTGAAGTTTTACTGTTTGTTTAAAGGTAAGACACTTGTTAATGCATAGGAATCAGCTTTTTATTGACAAACATATATCACATGGTAATCATTTCTGGCATAAAGATCTGTATGGCAGATGCATGTTATAAATAAAAATGAGTATCAATAAAAGTTGAATTCATGTTTTTCTGGATAATTGTCATTTGTCAGCAATCTCCTTCAGCAATAGTGTCTGACGATCTTGATATTTAATGGAGATCTGTTAAAGTTGCTGGACTACCACACAAATGGAGAGGGTACATGCTCACAGATGTTAACATATATGCACAAGTTCATGCAGCTATTGTTGTCACTTTATTGTCAAGAGTCATTTTCTCAAAGACAATTTGAAATTGAACATCATCTTTCACCTATCCAAACTGAGTCCATCCTGACCATGGCTCGTAACTCTGTGACCTTATATATTTAAAGTTATCTGCCCTTGACACTCTTATAAAGTTCACAAATAGATTAGCAAGAGTACTATCAAGTCGAGCGTCCAGTACTTATATGCAGTGTTCTTCTTGAACTGTATCAGTCCTTGATCCATTGAGTCAGAGCATCATCAAGGTCATCCATAATCAGTTACTGTCCAGCTAGAATTGTCAAAGGGAGACATCATGTTGATCATTTTCTCCAACACTTGTCTGCTGGGAATAATCTTGACTACAGCATCTACAAAACAACGCATAAAATTCATTTTTTTAAATTATGTATGCCTACATACAGTCAACCTTTTGAAATTGCATATGTTGACCACTATTTAGAGGTTTCGCTCATCAGAGGTTAAAATTTATGGACGAAGTTAAGTGAAAATTTGAAGGACTTAAGTATTTCTTAGAGGGGTATTTGATTTCGAGAGGTTGTTCTATATACATTATTATTATTACCTGACCTAGATGTTATAGCTTTAATTTGTGGGATTATATCCTGGATCATATGCCCCAAAGTGCTATTGCATTAAATCATAACAATGCATAATCTCTCAAATAGATACATATCAGTTAACTTATAAATATGACTTCTAAGTTCTTTATTAAAAACATTCAGCACTCCTGAGCACAAATCGCTTGGACGTATGCATGTACATACACCAAAAGTGGTGAAAACAAAGAAGTCTATAAGTCTTGCTCTGAGACACCACAAGCGGGCGCGACAAAAATTGCAATGCTAAGGGTTCATATAGGCCTTGCAAAGACCTTGAATTCGGTTTCAACCTTGAAAAGTACTTGCTACCTTGAAAAAAATGACAAAATGGTAAAAACCCTTGGAATTTGACAAACAGTCTTAAATATGTGTATGTTGGAAAAAATATTAAACAGAAACACGTTGTTTCATCGTAAATTAAAAGTGCATATTTGAATAGGCCCAAATGAGTTATTATTGTAAAGGTTCTGTTACACTGTTAGTGTTACAAATATTATAATTAAAAAATGGTGCTTAATATTCTTGTTTGTCCCAACACAAATAGTCATATCCATACAATTTCAAGTGGACCGTTTGTTCAGAAAATGCCTTGAAAATACAAATTCTTGCTTGAAAAGTCCTTGAAATGTCCTTGAATTTTGTTGCGAGAATTCAGTATGAACTATGATTGCCATTGCCTCATATTTTTGGTTGAGCTCAAATAAACTGGTTAACCAAACAAATGGCACATGTCCATCAAAAACATGTATTACAAGTAAAATATTTATAATACATACCAGATTATTTAGTGTTCAGAGCATTGCTCCAATCAATGGCAATCTTTACAAATCAACAGTTTCTTCTCCCATGTAACATTTTCTCAAAGTCTGTCCACCAAGTGTGCTATAATCAAATGAAAAAACCTTAATGGTATACTTGTAATGACAGAAATATGTGTTCAACCCTGATTGTAGCATCTAATCAGTATTTTATTACCAAATTATTCCTACAATTGTCAGACATTTTGAAGTGTACATCAGAAACATTTTTGCAACATTAACAAGTAGAGCTGTCAGAGTCTGCTTCATATGTGTTGTTTGTCTTAGAAAAACAACTAAATATGTGCAAAAGACAGTCATTGCACTCTAATGAAATGTATTCACAACTATGAAGTTTCATCATTGAAGTCTCCAATATTGTATGAGTTATGTCATGGACAAGAATTAAGTATGAATCAATAATTACAAAAGGGGAATAACTTCAATAGTATGCAATATAGAGTCATGGTCCTTGGAAACTACACTTCCCATCAAGGATATTCAAATTAATACCTGCAGTGCTGTATGAGTTACAGCCTGGATAAGAATTAAGTATGAAACATTACAAAGAGGCATAACTCCAAATAAATGCAATACCGATTTATGGTTTCTGTGCACCTGAAATTCCTTGATGTCTATATTATGCACCAGTCAATTGCTTCCAAGCACCCACCTCCAGGGATGGGCCGGAATTTTTACTTTTGGGTTGTCAAATCCCCTGCCCTTCCATCGCCCTGTTGGGGACAGCTGATGGTAAAATCTCAGGTATTTGCCCAGCCCCTGACAACTAAATACTGTCCCCAAGTATTGGTTGGGAGAAAAAAAATCCAACATATCCCTATAAGGTAAAATCATGGCTGTTTCCCCAGCTATCCACCGCCTATCCCTAGGGGTGGGACCCTGGATGCAACTGACAGGTGCATAAATGTTTTGAACACATTCATAGATTATTAGTTACTTAATTTAGAGAGTTTCTACCACTTGCGAAACTCCATGAAATTAAATTGTGTGAAATAATTCTCTGATTTACCGTACATACTAAAAAACTTTATCTCTGAAATGATTAAAATGACTTAATGAAATCTAGACATCACACACAAATCAGATACCTCATAATATCTTCTTTTCTTTCCTTACTACCAGTACTCTTGCACTCCACCATTTCAGTAATAGGGTTAACTGTAAGAAAAAAAGTGTCTATACATATGCACTATAGAATGATGGATAAAAGCTATTAATATAAACAAATGCAAAGGACAGAAGTTGTTGCTCTACAGAGGTTAAATAGGAGTTATTATCAGCTTATGGGTATTTGAAGGTATTGTTATAGAGAGGTTATTGCTCTAAAGAGGGTCGCTCCCGAGGGGTTATAATGGTTAGTTATGTTGTTCACAGCTTATAAGTTATAAGCCAATTCACTGTATGACTTATTGTGATACTGTGCATTCAACTTGTATGACTTACTGTGATTAAAGCACATGTACCTCCCAATCACTGTATTAGGATACTAATCTATTCATGTCATCATGTATGCCTTATTGCGATAATTGCAAGTGGACTAGTTTATACACTGTGATGTTTATAGATCTCTACATACATGTATAGGCTTACTGTTGACTCAATAAAAATTAAGCTAATTGTGTTGACACCAGTCATTGGCAGTCAGTTGACCTCCCAGACCCCGGGGAAAAGCAGATATATTTTTCCTTTTTAAACCCTGGGTAAAATCCCACCGGATGGCATTGAAATATGAATGTGTCCTGTGGGAGAAAGCTGATGGTAACCTTTGCCCCTGACAACTAATTATTGTCCCCAGGGTATTGGTTCAGAGAAAAAATCCTTTGCATTTCCAGGGCAATGCGGAAGATTTCCCCATCAAAGGGGAAGCTGGCAGGTAAAAACTCAGCCGTATTCCCATCCCCGGAGTGGACCTTGAGCGCGGTTACAACTGACCTGTGCATTATCCCTGGAGCAGTTCATTTCAATTTGACTGGTACATTATTTACTGACAGTACACTTGGATTTGTTGTTCGAACTTCAAGAAAAGAGACTCAATATTTTTTAAGGCTTACACGAGTATGTGCAGTTCACATCTACGTTAAAGAACCATGGAATATATTGCAAATGACCTAGGGTACGAAGTGGAGTTGGTGCGAATAGTCCTTTGTTAGTTTAATTGAAAACATACCTTTGCGATCTAGATTCTATATTTCTATAAAACGCACTATCAATCCTAACCTCATATATTTCAAATCATTTTATTGCACAAAAACTCGTTTATTGACTTACACAAACTATAAAACGAAAGCGAAACTGAAAATTGATAGCCAGACAGGCACTCACTAAAAACCTTGCTCATTTTGTTTGGTAACGATTTTTCCACTAAAAATACTTTAATCGAGCGTAAATATTATCAAAGAACGTAACTTCAAAAATGAGCAATTTAGCATCACGTAGATTTGAAGAAATCTCAAATTTACCTTCGATTTCAGCCCATTTTGAAGAGTCGGCCGCCATTTTTCAACTGGTGGGCGATGAGGTCCGAGTATAGCCGAAGCTGCTGCCGTTACCTGGGGTAATATTGAGTACGGGCGAGTACGGATTACACCAGGGAACCCGATTAGTCATAAGAATGATTGGTGTCGATATATATGCTAAATCACCAAATAAATATATCTTACACGTTTATTTATGAAATGCAACGTTTTCATTTAGTACCCTGCCAATTTGTGTTTCTTCTAACATTGATCACGTGTTTCAACATGCAGTCACTTTCTTCCTGTATTACTATTTCCGGATGACATGGGTGTTAACCTTAGACAACAGGAATATAACCATGCGCATAGATAACCAATAAAGTCACTTTTCTTGAACAAAACAATGTTTACGTGATGGAATGTCCTAGATTTTGATCCAACCGAAAACATATGACATGTTCTTCGAAACATGAGTCTATCGAGGAGTTCCATAACCCGATCTGCCCGCAAGGTTGTCCAAATCTTTGTTGGTGAATAGATGAACATTCCCCAGAAGCGGATTGGAATTGTAATGAGTACCAGCTATTGTGAACGAACCAAAAACATAACTTTACTCGCATTCTCACTAACTGTGATTTTGGTTTTGAGACTTTAGCACGTGGATGTCACGTGACTTAGTAACATTGTTAACTGTCGTTTTGAAATTTCGCTTCATGTTTAAACATAAAATGAGCAATCTATAGACAAAATTTTAATGCAGTTAAACAATGTTTGCTATTAAGTTTCGTGGTTTGAATAAGTGGTGCGTTTTCAAAGTCCGTAAGTGTAGTATTGGCAATAAACGTACATACGAGTATATTAGTTTCTGTTTTAGATATGAAATGTATTACAATGAACTTATAGAACTGGTATATTGATAATTTACGTAGATGTGATTGGCTTGTTTCCAATTACAAAATAATGTCTGCTGAAAAGCTTCGTAAATTCATTATTGTCATAAAAAGCTTGAATTGGCACACGTTGAGCCACAGACAGAACAACGATTTCTAACAAACCTTAGAGAAGAGCAGAACACATCAACTGAACGATTTTAACTAGTATTGTCTTCGGGGAACGTAACAATGATCAAATATATATACGACCAATGTACAGTCAATGTATACCAATTAAAGGTTTCCAGAAATAGATTACAAGCATTGTTTTCTCTAGTAATTACACGTGTTTGGAACGTATGACAATTGTCGTAAACAAATTTCACAAACAGCTTTAATAGTGGTTCGAGCAACATGCGGACTCCACAATTACCAACGCAGTATAATCAAATATTTGCGCTCAAAGTACTTATACGTATTCATGTCTCACAACAGCAACAACCTTTTAATACTCTCAATTCATGCAATGACACTCACACTCTGTATAGGGTGATGTATATTGTGTATCATTCGTTGAATATTTAATCAATGCATCGTAACTTTGGAATTAAATTGACGTAAAAATTCTAATCATAATGTTGCACGTGTTTGTTTAACCAATATCTGCTAATTCCACCAGGGATACTCTATCGTGTTATTCGACCATTGTTTAATCGCATCAAGTGTGCATTGGATGTCTTCTTTATCTCCCAAAAGCAACATTACATTAATAAAAGTACACAACCATTCCTTCAAAAGTAAATCAAGCAATTAAAGACGCTGCGTACTATCAGTTATTTAACTTTTAGTGCGTTTTTGATACTAAAATTGAAATAATTTTTGATCCGAACCCCAAAAACCTAGTCATTGTAAACATAAGACTTGGCTTTTTATGAAGATGTCATTTTTGCAGAAGTTAATGTAATTACAAGCAAAATACACGAAGAAAAATACTTCTTTTTCCTAAATTATACCGTATTGTGTTTTTTCACCACCCAGATCATAATTATCTTTGTTTTAATCTCATTAGGTGTATATTTGATGCCTTCCTTATATCTTAAAAAACAACAGTACATGAATAACAGTACACAACCATGCCTTCGAATTTCGAAAGTAAACCAAAGCAAGTAAAGACACTGCGTACTGGAAATTATCTAACTTTTAATGTGTTTTGATACTTAAATTGAAATTATTTTGAGCCGGATCCCGAAAACCGAGTTAGTGTTAACATGAGACCCTACATTACTTGGCTATTTATAGAGATTCTTTTCGCAGAAGTTAATGTAATTACAAGCAAACGACAAGAAGACAAGTCCTTCTTTTTCCTAAATTATATCGAAGAGACTAGTTAATGACAATATCGGGAGAACAATTATGCTGCAATTATTACAAACTACGCTAAGACAGGTAATTATTGAAGATGCCAATCACCTCCTATTTGGTCAATAGCATTTCATCTTGCAGATTTTGTATCCATGATGGTTTCAATTTTACACTTCAGATAAATTATCGAAAAGTGAAGTTACAATTTACAAATATCTCCCTTTAACTACACTACAATGCCGAATGTTCTGTATTGAACAGTGAGCTACAAATTGGTAATTGTGAACATAAACGCTTTATCACGGTTTTGCAGTTGAAGGGTGGTAATTTAATCGGAAATTGTACCAAAATAACCTCTTCTTGACCACAGACAAGTGTGGATGTCGTTAAAGACACTGTACGAAATGTCAGATTTTAAGAAATAGCGCACTGGTCATTAAAAAGCAAAATAAAAGGAAGTATCCCATTATTGTTAATGTCGGTTGGACTACGATAAAGCTAAAACAGTGCTATTGAGTTTGGTGCTAGAATTATAGCAGTATTACCTGTCTATGTCAGCGGCATTGACCATTGACCTGTTGTCACGTGGTACGTCATACACACGTTCGGTCTGTTAGATATGATGCAACAGTCTTACTATGATAGAGACATGTCAAATGTATTCGAAACAAAGTATGTTTACTGAAACGCCAGCCTCTTGACTCTTATATATACAATTATGTTCACAATTGTCATTTTTTGACATCAAACTTAGAGTACATTACAAACTAATTTAACTAACTATTTGTGTATTTCGTATCACAGACATGCATCAAGTAATTTGAAAGTGGAAATTTAGTCGAAAATGAAAAAAACCCTTCTTTTGCGCGCTTAAATTGACGTTTTACCAATAGTGATGGTGTGATCATTCAAGTGCATCGGAGGCCAATGGAAATGTGTTCCACATTAAAACTATGTAATATAAGAGTTCTTTCGAGTTAACAATTTAAAACATTTTAATTTTTTATTCGTTTGCGAAACTTTTGACGCTCAGTATATACAAAACATAATCACAACAACTGTATAATATGAGATCAAGTCCGCTGACGTCATACTAGCTATTTAATTCTGTTTGTCTCGTGACTTATAATATTTCAATTTCGTATTTACACCATTGGAAGTAATCAGTTGAACCGACCTTATTGACATTTAGGTATAATTGAAGACGAATACCAGTCGCCAAAATGTGTCCATGGTATTGATTTATGCGTTTAGTGCAGACTAATTTTCCATGCTGCAATAAATATTACTACAAGGGAAATACCACACATAGTGTATAAAATAGGAATAATATAAGTTCCAAAATCATTGATTTTCAGAAATGTTTAAGGACATTTTAACAGTTTAACATAATTCTAAAATTTCTTCTACGTCATTATACTTGATGTCAGCCCTGATACTACAATGATTTATGGTTATAAATAATGTAAACTTCATACAAGTGTTGTTTAAACTGATTGAACTGTTGACTAGACCAAATGAATCAAAAGCAGTTAAAGTGTCAATTTCACATGAAAATCCGAAGGTTCGACGGAATCAAATGATTTAAGTTTGTGAAGAAGTCTGCGTATACAAATTTAGTTTAGGATAATTGTGAAAAAATAGTTTTCATTTCTAAATAATGAGTCTCAACACCTGCTTCCTGATAATGTTCATCACAACCATGATGGTATCTGAGATCAATAAAAAGAACGTTCCTCTAATGGTGAGTAGACTCACAAAACTACCGTAGACACTGAATTAGCAATTATAATACTTGTTTTCTCGCCTGTATTGTATGATCGCCCAAAGACGACGCCAAAGGTAGGTGCTACACACTCCATGGCTCGAAGAATAAGAAATACAGAACGTGTACCGTTTTCATCATGGCTTTAGTACGAGACTCCAGATATATCTCATATTTAATTTATTTATTTATGATAATTAATTTACATATACAGAAAGGGGTAAATGGATTTGCGATACAAATAATGATTCAAATCGAAAAATAGTGTCGTATCCTTTCCGTCAGAAAACAGCTGGATATTTTCATGCCGTATGGAACAATCTGGTTTCTATATGATCATATAATCTTGCGAAACAAACATCCTTTTCTAGTAATCGTGTGACTAGAGTTAATATAATCAACTTCTAGAATCTCATATTTCCATATCGCGGATGTTTATGTATTCTCGTTCGTATTGCCTAAGAATGGCTTATAATCACGGAAAACAAGAAAGGAAACAGACTCAAATCCACAAATATCCAATCGATCAGGACTTGATAATGACCAGACAAGTCAATTGTTTTGTGTCCACACAGACAAAATTGTGTTGATGGTCAAATAACTTGTTACGCTCCGTATTGCGTTATAATGTAGATTAGGCTTAAAGTACATTAATTATAATTTATTTTTCTTTGTCGTGCTAAGTATCATTTTCATTCATTATCATGTTGTCCTAATTACGTGTACTCAGTGTGTTCTCTATTGTTGCCCAAAGGTAACCAATCACCATATGTTTTTTCGTCGTTTTAAACCACGAGACTTTCATGCAGCTAGAAATGTGTACATTGTTCTTTGTTAATTCCTTTCATGCTTTGCTGTTTTAGCAAATATCTTATTTTGACTGCCCCTAGTACGAGTGTGTGTGTGCTGATAGGCGTGTGTATACGGATCGGGTAGTTGCATCATGACCAAAGCTATGACCTTGGTATGTCGCAGCCAATGACTTTATATTGTCGTACACACAATATTTTGTTCCAAAGTGGTGGTTTGGACCATTTTTTACTTAGACCGTAACATACACGATTGTGTTTATGAATATAGTACATCATGTCGGGCGACGTTAATACTAATAAATTATTTGGAGCTTCAATTTGTTATTCTGAACTAGTCTCAAAACGGTAACAAGAAAATATGTCAGGCTCCTCATCCATTATAATGACGGAACGATCTCTAATCGGCTAATGTTGTTCATTCATGATTCTGTACTGTAATTTTAAAACATATTTGATAAAACACTTCCCTTATAAATTGTCAATTTATCAATTTGAAAGTAAATAACTTGATTAATGATAGAATAGTTAAGAATAATAGTACATCAATAAACAAAACTTGGATGACTACAGTGCCAATAATCAAGCTAATTATGTTAAATTACTAAAATTATTCGATATTTTGAGATTAGATGTAGGAGTAAATGTCTACCTAGCAAAGGGAAGAGCAAGTATTGCTACTATAAGTACCATTAAGTAAAGTTGACGAATAATCTCTAAAAGATATGTCCAAACAATGACCTTTGTATGTGAAATGAAAAGTCTATACATTGAAATAAGGGTATGAGAAAATCCGACAGGGAAGGTAGCACTCAACCCAACCAGCCGAGCACAGAAATCAGAAACACCCATGCCAAAACGGCGACCAAACGAGGCACAACAACTCCGGGCGTGACCTAGGTTAGATTGCTGAAACTTTCAAATTGCATATTGCGAAAGTTCATAGATTATTAAGAACACGTTCGTAATTAATTATAATTGTGAGAAGAGTAGAACAGAACCAAGCAGTAAAGGGAAGAACAGAAAAAAGTAGAAAAGAACATAGCCAAGCAGAAAATACCGTCTCTGAAAACATATAAATACACTATACATACTTGTAAAACGAGGTATACAGTATATGGCTGCAACTCAAAGTAAATTTGAAAACGACAAAACTATAATTAAAAATTAGTATTTACACGGTGATATGAGCTAATTCAAAGAAACCTAATAAAAGCGTCGGATAAAATACAGAATTGAGTTTTCGCTTAATTCAGTACAGCTAAAAAACGAACACTTTCAATACTCGAACAAAATTAATGTAAAACATATGTGTCTAATTACAAGTACGTTTAAATCTAAATTCATAAAAAGTGATGCATAGGCAATGAGTTTTATGAATTTGGACGCAAACACAAATTTCATTCCAGATTTTTTCGGTGACTACACCTCTCTAATAATGTCACGTGTAAATAGTAGGGTATATAAGAAAACCACACAGTCAGTCTACACCAGTCACGTTTGAGGGCTCATCAAATAATACCAACAAATGTAACAGGACTCTAAATGTACGAGGAGTAAAACATGCAAACGATTCTAATAGTGTCATGATTAGCTTAGTCACCATCAGTCATATATGAAGGTTGCTCAAATATAAACAAGACTGTAGTGGAACAAGTAACCAATTACAATTTTGAATATGTTTATAGGGTAAGAAACAACTACACTAAATGCTTTGTTGGAAGTGATGGATAAGGTTCACACTGTTCAACCCTACTAGTCAACAGTCATATGGAGATTATCCAGTCATATTACACTGTATCAAGAATACATTCCAACCAAAACAACCGCGGTATATGTCGTCACGTTGTACATGTAACCTAATGAATTAAACATTCGTCAAACACGTAGGTGGAACGATCTCAGCACTAGCGTCCAGTCAATTATTGTTAAACGTTGTTTGGCAGTCTATTCCCATTGTGCGTGAACTTATTCTTTTTGTAAATTCTTACATACATATATATTATGATGGAAACCCTTGTCTTTTGGCGGAGACTCCTCTGTGTAACTGTTTGTGTTAAAAATGACTACACGACACCTACGTTGCAAGATATACATTAATGTGACCGTTATTTCACTATCATTTTGAGAAGTATTGAAAATACACAAAACAATCTACATTATTATATATGTATGCAATGCAATGTATGTGCACATGCAATGATAATTCCAAAATAGGCTAATTGTTGGAATTAAGATTGGGACGAAACAAATTAAACGAGAAGCCCAATGGCAATATAAAAAGCAAATGTTAACAACTGTCTGAAAGTGTTCGTGCTTGGCATTATCCATCTACCACCATATTAAGATAGCATGTGGCCTTCGTAGCTCTGAGGTTAGCGCGCTAGCCGCCTAATCCGGCGACCCGGGTTCAAATCCGGATGGAGGCACACATATGCCTGCAACATTCAGCAGAAAACTGACTGGCCAATGAAGGCTTTGCTCGGCATACAGGCATTTGTTAGAAATAATAAGATTAAACACTACCATGACATATGAACATACATCTAATCCGCGACAATTCTGATGCAAGACTTAATAAAGCAATACAACAATTAAACTACACCATAGCTTCACTCTTATGAATAATTTAATACGTGTGCCAAATATAGTAACAGAAAGGCACAATATTGACTTTTGAAGACATTTCGATTAAAATGTTTTAACTTAGATCTATGATATTGCAATTCAACCATTTTATGAGTGCATTTAATTATTCAGGTGCTGTGGCTTTAATAAAACCGCTTAAGAATCTCAAAGGAAAGTGCATAAGCCCTTCTTAACAACAATCAAACGATTCAACGTTTTTATGAAACAACATAAATGTTTAACACAACTATTCCAAATAAGGCTGACGTAAAAGTAACGAGCAAACAAATTTAATATTAATAATATACATTCCGAGTGCTCGGATGTTTTGTTAAGGAGAAAGTCCAAGTAACTGTCCATTCCTGAGAAATAATGGAGACGAGGCCCCGAAGGGTCGAATATTCATTATTTCTTAGGAATGGACAGATACGCGGATTTTCTCTGACTTAAAATACACCCATACTGTCAAATGTAAATTTGATTCTCTGAAAAGATGCTGTAAATGTAAAAATTGAAAGAAAATGCATTTTTTCCAGATAAGTCTCCCCTTATAAATAAGAGGTTAAAAATATGAACATGTCTGAGCGAGAAGATCATGCTTTTTCTTGAAACCAGTGAACTAATACAATATCTCTCCATTACTTTAATAATGGTGTTTAGTCAATGCAAACACACGTTGTGAGTTACGCGATCTACACCTGTTATCAGTTCCGTTTTGGGTGGATGAACGCGTAGCAATCTTTGTTGTTAGATACTAGTTAGAGTTAGAGTTAGAGTTATTTTAAATGTATTGATTGCTACATGTACGCTATTTCACGAATATAAGTATTCAATGTTCTGTGATATAACCGGTGACTACCTGATTGAGAGTCTATATAGGGTGTTAATCACCATGGTACCTATCATGACAGCCAAATAATGAAATACATTTACAAGTGGTAAACTTTCATCACTCACAGAAGGCATCATTGCTTTCGCTGTTTCTATGGTAGGTTACTATAGAACGATACTATTATTGCATGCAGGAAAATACCTGGGGCAATATGTTATGTCAACAGTAAAAAAGATTTAATTCTGATTTTTCCGAGATGAGATATCTTTCGCGCTAGTCTTTAATATTATTATGTGGTTATTTTAAGTTAATTGCTAATTCAGTTATTGCATACATGCCCCTATTTAGTTCCTTCATCTTTCACATTACGTCACTTTTGTGATCGTCAAGCAAACCCACATCACCAGTATTGTGAAACTAATTGCGTCCTCTTCATTCGTTGAAATGACTTTTTATCGAATATAACATACACATGTATGTGTACAAGGCAAAATTCCCACACATACATTTGTAACCCCGCTGAATGATGTTGTAGCCGCTGAAATAACTGTGCGATTTAAAAAAGCACAAATATGCCTTAATTGTGACAAAAACAAGAAATAATTATATAATTATGATTATGGGCATATGTCCAAACTGTGGCATTCAGTAACTAAACAAGGTTTTACTATGGTAATGCATAGTGACCTCCTTCCTGACCTAGAAAAAATATTTTTTCTATTGATGCGTGTATTCTTATTTAATCAAACCACTGAGAAACCACTGCTTTGAAACATCCTGTTTCCCCCGAGGCAGTAGAGAAATTCCGCCGCAGTAGTTTGTTTTCTAAGGTTATAAACAACCATGTTATTGAAACAAACCATAGTAACGAGTGAAATAAATGTGAGATTTAATAGTTTGTAGGCTGTTTGTTGTATTTTCATTGCCAAGCAATGTTATTTGTACATCATTAGCGATAGCTGACAAACCAACATTAACATTCCTTGTTTTTATTCCTTGTTTTTATTATGTAAGCACGCGAGCGTCATCACGCTCAGGAGATGTTGGAAATATCCGGGACATGATAATCTGTCTGGATGATAAAGCCGCCATAAGACGCTTCTGTTGTTGATTGATAGTAGACAGTGACAATAACTAGCCGCACTCGCATTAACATTTCTTACAGCAAAATAATCAAGCTACATGCAATTTGACGATTATATCCATATACTCCAAAACTGGATGTACTGGATAAGTTGTATAATGACAATTCTGAAATCAATTGGTATCGAAATAATCAAGTAGGCCTTTCATATTGACCAACGTTAATTCACTTTTTAATTTTAAATGTTACATGCATTAGGACCTTGTAACTCCTAGTATTACATTGCTTGATAATAAAATAATACAAACATAGTTTAACTACAATTAGAAATCCATTTGAACGACGAGTGGTGTATTTACATGGCTCAGATCGTTTAGGAATAGGCAAACATGTTTTCATCTATATTTGAATTGAACGAATAGTATGCAGATTACGGCAGTCAAATCAATAAATCCATCAATAAAACATTGTTAACAGTGTTATAAAACGACCTACGTCAAGAATTTACCAAAATGATGCAGATCAATTTGTTTATGTAGCCTTAAGAGAAGCCGAGAGAGAAAGGCAGACGAAAACAGAATATTTGTCTTTGATAGTGATAGCGAATTGCGCATTATTGCAGCTGTGCAAATCTTTATACATGTATTGACGTTTCTACAAATGGACTACCGCGCTGTTTATAGAGTTATTACAAATACTTTCACTCCTTAAAATAGCATGTATTTTAATCACTTATAACGACATGCGTTGATTGTTGTTTGATTATATGAACGTACACCTATTTGTCTCATTTTCTACAATCCTAAAATGCCAAACAAGGAACTACTTTGACTGCCAAAGACTGTTTGCACAAGTTGACACGCAATCAAGAAAAATGTGACTATCAGGTCTGGGCGACCTACATTTAGTATGCCACACATTTGCATGTACAGTAACTGAATGTTTAGACGATACATTTTGTAACTTCATTATATAGTCACAAAAATCTTGAATTTACATACAGAATAACGATTTCCAACGAACATAAGTGAAGAGTTTGCATGCGCATAACATACATGTAACAACTGTATGGTTTTAATTAGTATTGTCTCCGGGGAACGTAATCATGTACCAAATATATACACGACCATTGTACATTCGATGTATACCAATTAACGATTTCCAGCGTAGATTGCAAACATTCTTTTCTCTAGTAATTACACATGTTTGGAATGTAAGGCAATTGGCGCAAACAAATTTCAAACACCACTATTGTGGTTCGAGCAACATGCGTACTCCACAATTGCCACGCAGTATGATCGATTATTAGCGCCCAAAGAACCAATACGTATTCAGGAATGATGTGCAGAATAATCAAGTAATAATCGAATAATCTTTACTTATACTATATCAGTACTTACTCTGCAGTCTGCCATTTCCAGCGTGTGCCTGACCCTATCGCGTAGTGTAAGGGGCAGGTAATCCAGGCTAACTTTATTGCTTCTTTAAACTAGGCAAATACACTCACACTCTGTATAGGGTGGTATATATTATGTATCATTCGATGAATATTTAATCAATGCATCGTAACTTTGGAATTAAATTGACGTAAATATTCTAATCATAATGATGCACGTGTTTGTTAAACCATATCTGCTCATTCCTCCAGGGATACATTATCGTGTTATTCGACCACCAAGATCATATCTTTGTTTTAATCGCATTACGTGTACATTTGATGCATTCCTTATCTCTTACCAAACAACATTACATGCATAAAAGTACACTAAAACGCATTCGAAAGTAACCCAAACCAAGTAAAGATACTGCGTACTAGCAATTATCTAACTTTTAATGTGTTTTTGTAACTTAGATTGAAATTATTTTGAGCCGGATTGCGAAAACCTAGTCATTGTTAACACGAGGCCCTACTTTACTTGGCTATTTATAAAGACATCCTTTTTGCAGAAATTGATGTAATTTTAAGCAAACGTCGCGAAAACAAGTCCTGCTTTTTCCTTTAATTATATCGAACTATAACTAACTATTGTTAAGGACAATATCGGGGGAACAATTATACTGCATTTATCACAAACTATGCTCAGACGGTTACTTATTGAATATTTCAATCACCTCCTATTTGGTCAATGGCATTTTATCTTGCCGATGCTGTATCCCTGATGGTTTCCCTAGTGGACTTCAGTGCAATTTGTTCTTGATTGAAAAGTGAGCTGATTTAGTCCATTTAATTGATTATGACTGTTACACACTTTGATGATAGCCATCCATTTCACATAAATCCAAATTGTTTATTTTCGTAATTTCAATAAAACGAAACTTAACACACTTGTCGTATCCTCATAAGTACCTCCCGGATAAATATATAACAAACCAACAATGTACGTAACCCTTACATAATCGCAACAACTTTATAAGACGAGACCAAGTCATGTGACGTCATGCTAGCTGAATGACGTCACCAGTACAATAGTTATAAGTTGATATGTCTGGTGACTAATAATATTTCAATTTCGTATTGGAAGTAATCAATGATGCCTTATCTATTATTTCTCTATTGAACGAGCCTTATTGACAGAGAGTCGGGACCGGGGTGTAAGTTGCATCATATCAACAATGAATACAAGATGTGAGAATATGTCTGGTTTTCTGGCATATAGTGCGAGGATGAAAGTACTTGGTGTAAGACAGACATGGTGATAATCAGTTGTATCAAGCAGCGATCTGTGGTTCTATACAGAGCTCGCAAGTTGAGTCCCGGAGGAAACAATGTTGAATATGTCAGTTAGGTATAATTGAAGACGAATACCAGCCGCCAAAATGCGTCAATGCTATTGATTAATGGGTTTAACACAGACTAATCTTCCATCCTACAATAAACATCACTGCAATGGAAATATCACATCTGATATTTGTGAATGGTGTATACAGAATAGGCAAATATATAATTAATTCACACGTACTGTCATAGATCATTATAGTGATGCTTTTGCGAGGGTTGTTCCAAAATTATTGTAAAAATTGTCGATCTGTTTTGGTTCTCAGAAATACTTTTAATAACCATTTAAATAATTCAACAAAATTCTAAGTTTTCTACTAAGTCATTTAAATAGCAGCCTATAATGCTTCATGGAAATAAGTAATATGATACATGTATGTCAAATTCCATACTTTCAATTAATGCCCTGTGCAGGATTACCATGCATAAATCCGATTTACCCTGCAATGTTGCCAGATATATGGCGTAAATAGTAGCAAGTATTTCTCGGGTATTCGCAGAGTATTAGATGGAGTTATATAGAGGATATTTGTATTTTTCCGTGTATGATCGGCTGATAATTCACCGAGTGAGCAGCTGATGTAATATTTTCACGAGTGGCGTAGCCACGAGTGAAAATATAAGTCAGCTGCTCACGAGGTGAATTATCAAACGATCATACACGGTAAAATACTAATATTCTATTTATTTCATGCTTCAAATACCTTAAATTATGGAAATACTCCACTATATACCTGAAATTTTTTGCGTGACGTCGTTTTCCCGCCATGCACGCGTCGAGTTGCAAGCAAATAGTTCTTCTGCACTGACATCAATTTCGTCCATTTGTTTTACATTTATGTACATATAACGTTATGTTATTTGTTACAGATTAAGAGAGCAAGTGAAAATGCTTATTATTTTATTTTTGGCGGCGGGGAAATTTGTTTAAAAAAATAGTCTGTTTGCCGTGAAATTATGAACAGTAAAATTATGGACAGTGAAATTATCGGGGAATAATCCACCGTTATTCCGCCGTAAACCACCGGTAAGCATGAAATAAAATCACATACTATGCAATGTAGTGTAATAATTGTTAATTTTGGTACAAGAACAATTTATAATGTATAAACGACGCATGTATTATTATATAAATAACACATAGCTTTGAGGGTGACAGTAAAAATGTCAGCCTGAGGAAAGTACTGTCACCCTCAATGCTATGTGTTATTTATTTTATTACCCCGAACTTTTTTCGTCCACAATCTATTTTGTTAGATATATTGACTAGGTACGATTAGTTACGGATACGAATGAACTTTGTTTCATTTCAAGGTGGAGACTTTACAGGAGTCGATTTCATGGTATAATGCCCGAATAATAAGAGTTTAAGACTATTTTTCTTGTTTCCAAGTACTGAAATCGTGTGTAATTAGTTAATTACCTGATTATTTAATGGATTCACCTTTCATCATGTACGCACGTCGACCAGAAAATAAACAATTCCAATCAACCCAAAGAATACTTTGGTAAAGTATCAATGTGTTAGATACACTTAACTCTTGGAATATTTGTCGGTACAAAATGCTAGGCTGGATATAAAGAACTCGACTAAAAACGTGGTTATGCGGTAGGAATACGCCGCCATGTTTGTTTTTCCATAAATAAACCACGTGACATGAAAAGTACTGTCAAAAAAGTACTGTCACCCTGCTGACAGTAAAACAATGTTCAATCACGTGGTGTATTGATCCGCTTGACCGTAACAGTAAGAATACTACCTGTTTGTCTATGGGAAATTAACATTACGAAAAAAGTGAGGGGTATTAAAGTAGAATGTGTATTTAAACTTATTACGCAAATGAACACAATTCTTAAACATGGTAAAAACTCTCGTATACTGTTAACTTGTTGAATATGGTGACACGGCCAATGCTATCTATCATACTTTTGGTTATTAAAAATAAATCAAAGATGCGATATTTTACTACCAGTTATTCTTTGTGTTGGTGAATATTGTGTACTTAATGCAGGAATCAAACCTTAACTTACACCTAGTAAGGTTAAGTACGGAAAATAAGTTAACGATCTTATCTGTCAGTACCGGTTCAAATTCAAAATTATAATTGAAAACCAATTTAAGTGATTGTATAGTAAATTGTTGTATATGCTGATACAACTGTTGACTAGACCAAATAAATCAAATATATTTAAAGTGTCAATTACATAGGAGGATCTGAAGATACAACGGTACCGATTGAAATACGTTCTTTTTTTAGAAATTTAGTGTATGCAAATTTTTGTCAGGAGAATTGTGAAACGATCTTTGACAGTGTTTGATAACCAGTCTCGACACCTGATTCCTGAAGGTATTCATCGCAATCAGCAGGACATATGAGATACAAATAGCAGCGTCATCTATTATCGTAAGTAGTATCACAAAAATGCCGTAGGCTGACAGTGTTAATTTGTCCTAGGATACTCTTGGTGCACCAAAGTGCGTGACTCGAAAAGGAAGAAATATAGAACGTTCATACTATTTATTATGCGTTTTGTACGACACGAAGGCAGATCGAACACGAGACTCCCAAACTCCAAGCTTTCACTCTACCATTGGCTGTTATACTTAAACATATCAAAACTATTCGGAAAAAAAAGTATTTGTCCCGACAGTTTTTAAGATTATATTTGATCACTTTTCGCAAAATTCTCGATCCAAATCAGCGTACAAGAGTATTGCTACATATGTAAGTATTTACCAATGAGATAACCAGATAATTATATACAATCCATGTTGCTGAACGCTGAAAACAGCCATATTAGGAAAAAAGGAATGTTCGAATCATGACAGGCATAACACGATTGAACGTATGTAATTGTGCTAATCCCCATGTTTGTTATGGTGTGTATCATCTTACATATTGCAATTTTGTCCAACGTAAGTAGTTTACCGTGCATGTTGATGCTCATAAGAAAAGTTTCAACAAAATGATGGATGTTAGTACTTGGAACGTATGTCAATCAAAGTACATGTATATATCAGGCAGTCAAACGTAAGGGAAAATAAAGCATTGTGGAATATTGATATTCGGGTTTTTGCATTATCCCGTATGGCGAGATAACGCACATGCTTAAATCATAAAAATATTAGTTTTTTATTTCATTTTGTATTCGAAATCTACCTATTAAACTTGGTACTGCTTTATCAAAGAAGTTATGTAAATATAAAACTATGTTAACCTTTGTAATGATTAATTTACAGCTACTTAATGGGGTAAATGGTATAGCGATAAAAAATGATAATTCAGGTTGGACCACTTTCATTGAAAACATATCCATTCCGTCAGACAAAAAATACAATAGCAGGATATTGTCATGCCGTATGAAACGATCTGACATGTATATGATCATTGATTCTTGGAAAATAGCAATATCGGTCCATTTATTGTGTGACCAGAGTTAATATAATCAACTACTAGAGTCTCATATTTCCATATTTCGGATGTTTATAGATTCGCGTTCGTATTGCCTATGAATGGCTTGTTATCACGGAAAACAAGAGAAAAACAGACACAAATTGACAGAAATTCAATCAATATGGACTTGATGATGAACAGACTAGCCGATTGTTTTTCGTCTTCAGTGTCAACATTGCATCCATGGTCAATTACTGATCACACTTGTGTTAATGATATTCAAAAAATGTGTGACAATTGTTGCAGATACGAATAAACTGACCCAGACACGTGTATTTCTTTGTATTGCTCGGTTATATTTTTGTTCATTCTAATGTTTGCCCCCATTTACTTGTAACAGAAACGGTTATTTGTACGATATACGAAAAATGATTAATATTTTCGAGGACTTTCTAGCAATTTCAAATTGGCAGCAAGGCTGTAAGCCATTCAACACTATTAAGATGTCTCCGACCGAATACACTAATACAATTATTTGATTCATATACGGGGAGGGGGCGTGACATTAGGTGTTACGCAACGTCATTCCAAGCGTCGCCGTCGGAGCAGCACATAGCTCCTTTCTAGACTGATATCCGGTCCCATGTATGAGACTGGTTTTCGTTTTCTACTGAAATAAGTAGTTAATAGCCAATTCTGGAATGTGAGGTGGAATAAAAAGAATATCGAAGCGTTCTTCGAAATAAAATTCGGAAAAGGGAGGTTGGCTTTACCAAATTAGATTATTCCAATTAAGAATGAAGCACGACCTATCAGAACGCAATATCAAAATAACCCTTTTGATTTGGATTCAACGATTTAATGTATTGTAGCCTATACTTGTCTTCTTTTTCTCCTGTTACACGTGTTTCAGATTTGTGCATCTTATTTCGCAGAATTTAATGGAAAGTGTCCCTAACTCGGTGTTATTTTTGCTATTTATCCTTACTTTATAGACTCAACCGTTTGACAGAGACCCTACAATCACATAAACAACGCAATCATATGAAAATTGCCAATTGGGATCGCACAGAATCCATGCACAATTTACATGTAGTCAAATCATTTTAGAGAGAGGTTTTACAAGTTTCGCATTATTTTTTTAGCATTTCATTTCTCAGAAATAACACTCCGTGCGAGATGCTCGACGGTGCGTGCATCACCATGGCTACTAATAGTCAAGTCATCAAGTAAATAATGACAATATCATTAAGAAAATTAGAAAAATCGCGAGATAATGTATTGATCTACATCAGTTTGTAATTTCATTACTCTATTTCCAATATTTCAAAATTGAGAAGGAAGGTCCTCGAATATATTGATCACCCCTCGTATATAGTAGATCATATCGGGTGAAGTTAAAACTTAAACTAATTGATCATTTTAAATCGCAAATTGTTTTTCCTAAATTGTCTCAAAACGGTGACAAGGATAAGTGCCAAGCTCCTCATCCATTATAATTCCAGAACAATCTCTTAACGGATATTGATGTTCATTCATGAAGTTTGTACCTTAATTTTACAATATATTTGATGAAATAGTTCACTTATAAATTGTCAAATTATTCTTTTGAAAGTAAATTACTTGATTATTGATTATAATTATATTAATGAATGATAATACATCAATCACCAAAACTGGGATGATTACAGCGCCATTAATCGAGATAATTATGCTAAATTGATTCATGTATCCTTATTCGATATTTTGAGATTAGATGTGACGCTATTTTGTTTTGAACAAGTAACCCATAACAATATTTTAATATGTTGATAGGGTAAAAACATCTCAGCCAAATACATTTATACTAAAGGCTTTTGTTGGAAGTGATGGTGTTTGTTCACACATGTCAACCCTATCAGTCAACAGTCATATGTAGTCTTTCCAGTCATATTACATTATAGCATGAAAACATACTGGTCAGCCAATAAATACCGCGGTTTATGTTGTCGTGTTGTAACCTTATGAATTAAACATTCGTCAAAGACATGGGTGGGGCAATCTCAGCACTAGCGTTCAGTCAATTGTTGTAAAAAGTTGTTTGTCAGACTATTCCCATTGTGTCTGAATTTTTTTTTTGTAAATTCTTACATATATGCATATTATCATAGACATCCTTGTCCTTTGGTGGCGACTCCTCTTTGTAAAGTTTTGTGTTAAAATGACTACATGTACATTTTACACGACACGCACGATATACATTATTATGACCGTTATTTTACTATCATTTTGAAACGAAATTGACAATAACTAAACAATATACATTGAGTGTTTTATATTATTATATATGTATGCAATGCAATGTATGTGCACATGCAATGACAATTCCAAAATATTATAATTGTTGAAATTAAGATTGGGAAGAAACAAATTATACAAGCAGCCTATTGGCGTATAACTTCCAATGTAAAAAGATAATGCTACCAACTGTCTAAACGTGTTCGTGTCTGGCATTTAGCATCTACCACCATATTAAGATAGTTTGTCATACAACCCTCTGTTAGAAATAATAAGATTAAAACACTACCATGACATATGAACATAAATACCAATTGCGAACCTTCTGATGCACGACTTAATAAAGCAATACAACAATTAAACTACACCATCACTTCACTCTTATGAATAATTGAATACGTATGTCAAATATAGTAACAAAAAGGCACAATATTGACTTTTGAAGACATTTCGATTAAAATGTTTAAACTTAGATCTATGATATTGCACTTTAACCATTTTATGAGTGCATTTAATTATTCAGTTGCTGAGGCTTTAATAAAACCGCTTAAGAATCTCAAAGGAAAGTGCATAAGCCCTTCTTAACAACAATCAAACGATTCAACGTTTTTATGAAACAACATAAATGTTTAACACAACTATTGCAAATAAGGATAACGTAAAAGTAACGGGCAAACAAATGTAATATTAATAATATACATTCCGACTGCTCGGATGTTTTGTTAAGGAGAAAGTCCAAGTAACTGTCCATTCCTGAGAAATAATGGAGACGAGACCCCGAAGGGACCGAGTATTCATTATTTTTTAGTGATGGACAGATACGCGGATTTTCTCTGACTTAAAATACACCCATACTGTTAAATGTAAATTTGTTTCTCTGTAAAGATGCTGTAAATGTCAAAATTGAAAGAAAATGCATTTTTTTCCAGATAAGTCTCCCCTTAAAAATAAGAAGTTAAAAATATGAACATGTCTGAGCGAGAAGGTCATGCTTTTTCTTGAAACCAGTGAACTAATACAATATCTCTCCATTACTTTAATAATGGTGTGAAGTCAATGCAAACACACGTTGTGAGTTACGTGTTACACGATCAAGCAATGGTCATTTACCCAGTGTCACTTGATGTTGTAACACGGTGGACATTATATAGACTATTAATGTCTCAGTCCGAGGATATATTTCCGTGCATAAACTATACTTGGATATTCATAATTGATATGCGACTTGTTGGACATAACTACAATGTTTTTAACATGTTTTTTTAAGCATAGAGCTGTATTTTCATAGTCATTTTAACGAAAGTACTCAAACATTAGTATACATACTTGTTAGGGCAGTGTCTATTCCTGATCGAATGTACCGAATCAGATCGAATGTACCGAAAACCCACCTTATGAAATTCGCCTTGAAGTAATAATGTCACAAAATTGCAAAATCGTTTGTTTCTGTAACGCGATCTACACCTGTTATCAGTTCCGTTTTGGGTGGATGAACGCGTAGCAATCTTTGTTGTTAGATACTAGTTAGAGTTAGAGTTAGAGTTATTTTAAATGTATTGATTGCTACATGTACGCTATTTCACAAATATAATTATTCAATGTTCTGTGATATAACCGGTGACTACCTGATTGAGAGTCTATATAGGCTGTTAATCACCATGGTACCTATCATGACAGCCAAATAATGAAATACATGTACAAGTGGTAAACTTTCATCACTCACAGAAGGCATCATCGCTTTCACTGTTTCTATGGTAGGTTACTATAGAACGATACTATTATTGCAAGCAGGAAAATACCTGGGGCAATATGTTATGTCAACAGTAAAAAAGATTTAATTCTGATTTTTCCGAGATGAGATATCTTTCGCGCTAGTCTTTAATATTATTCAGTGGTTATTTTAAGTTAATTGCTAATTCAGTTATTGCATACATGCCCCTATTTAGTTCCTTCATCTTTCACATTACGTCACTTTTGTGATCGTCAAGCAAACCCACATCACCAGTATTGTGAAACTAATTGCGTCCTCTTCATTCGTTGAAATGACTTTTTATCGAATATAACATACACATGTATGTGTACAAGGCAAAATTCCCACACATACATTTGTAACCCCGCTGAATGATGTTGTAGCCGCTGAAATAACTGTGCGATTTAAAAAAGCACAAATATGCCTTAATTGTGACAAAAACAAGAAATAATTATATAATTATGATTATGGGCATATGTCCAAACTGTGGCATTCAGTAACTAAACAAGGTTTTACTATGGTTATGCATAGTGACCTCCTTCCTGACCTAGAAAAAATAATTTTTTATTGATGCGTGTATTCTTATTTAAGCAAACCACTGAGAAACCACTGCTTTGAAACATCCTGTTTCCCCCGAGGCAGTAGGGAAATTCCGCCGCATTAGTTTGTTTTCTAAGGTTATAAACAACCATGTTATTGTAACAAATTATAGTAACGAGTGAAATAAATGTGAGATTTAATAGTTTGTAGGCTGTTTGTTGTATTTTCATTGCCAAGCAATGTTATTTGTACATCATTAGCGATAGCTGACAAACCAACATTAACATTCCTTGTTTTTATTCCTTGTTTTTATTATGTAAGCACGCGAGCGTCATCTCGCTCAGGAGATGTTGGAAATATCCGGGACATGATAATCTGTCTGGATGATAAAGCCGCCATAAGACACTTCTGTTGTTGATAGATAGAAGATAGTGACAATAACTAGCGGCACTCGCATTAACATTTCTTTCAGCAAAATAATCAAGCTACATGTAATTTGACGATTATATCCATATACTCCAAAACAGGATGTAATGAATAAGTTGCAAAAATCAATTGGTACCGAAATAATCAAGTAGGCCTCTCATATTGACCAACGTTAATTCACTTTTTAATTTTTGATGTTACATGCATTAGGACCTTGTAACTCCTAGTATTACATTACTTGATAATAAAATACTGTATAGCGGGTATATTTCACGGTGTCCAATTTTCGCGTTAATAGGATCCTTTTGGATTCACGGTGTCTTGATTTCGCGCTAACGGCCTGGACCGCGAAATTAAAACATTGTTGGTAAACATGGAAGGGGAGGTAAACGTTATAGTTCGAGTATAATAGTCGCTACTGATGTCGGGGTTGTGGGTTCGAATCCCGGGCTGGCCAACTAAAATTACTGATAGTCTTTCGGATGAGACTTTAAACCGAGGTCCCATGTATGGGTACTTTACATATGGCATGCCAAAAGAACCAGAAATGCTTCTGGAATTAGGGCATCTTCTGTATCATACTAAAAGTATTCTGGAGGCCTCGCCCATAAGGATTATCCGGTGACGACTCGAGTATGAAGAAACGCAATAAATCAAACATACTTATCATTGACTGCTGACATTAGAAAAATATGTAAATCTATTTACAAACAAATAATTATTTCAGCACACATTTACACGTTCAGCAAACAACACTGTTATTATAATTGAACAAGTGTGATTAAACGGCTTACAATTAAACCTTCAAACGATATTAATATGCATGCATAGAGATTTAAACTCGTTCTTTACAAATATCCAATTTCTAATAATATTTTATACATGTCGTAGTCTATTTATCATTACCGTATTTTACTGAAGCGACACAATGTGTCGTTTTGTACGTCTTGGAAAGTTATGTTGGATTATTTCTTAAAGCTCCTTGATGCATTGTCTCCCTTTGTAAAATTTATATAGTTTTGGTGATTATTTCGCGGGGTTTAGATTTCGCGCATTCGATGTTGACCGCGAATATAGCGAAAATTAACCCCCCGCGAAATATACCCGCTATACAGTAATACAAACATAGTTTAACTACAATTGGAAATCCATTTGAGCGACGAGTGGTGTATTTACATGGCTCATATCGTTTAGGAATAGGCGAACATGTTTTCATCTATATTTGAATTGAACGAATAGTATGCAGATTACGGCAGTCAAATCAATAAATCCATCAATAAAACATTGTTAACAGTGTTATTAAACGACCTACGTCAAGAATTTACCAAAATGGTGCAGATCAATTTGTTTATGTAGCCTTAAGAGAAGCCGAGAGAAAGGCAGACGAAAACAGAATATTTGTCTTTGATAGTGGTAACAAATTGCGCATTATTGCAGCTGTGCACATCTTTATACATGTATTGACGTTTCTACAAATGGACTACCGCGCTGTTTACAGAGCTATTACAAATACTTTCACTCCTTAAAATAGCATGTATTTTAATCACTTATAACGACATGCGTTGATTCTTGTTTGATTATATGAACGTACACCTATTTGTCTCATTTTCTACAATCTTAAAATGCCAAACAAGGAACTACTTTGACTGCCAAAGACTGTTTGCACAAGTTGACACGCAATCAAGAAAATGTGACTATCAGGTCTAGGCGACCTACATTTAGTATGCCACACATTTGCATGTACAGTAACTGAATGTTTAGACGATACATTTTGTAACTTCATTATATAGTTACAAAAATCTTGAATTTACATACAGAATAACGATTTCCAACGAACATTAGTGAAGAGTTTGCATGCGCATAACATACGAGGGGCATTCAAAAAATACGTAGACAAATCAATTTTCTAGCTTATTTTTTCATATAAATCAATACTTTTTTAGTTTTGTGTACCACCACATTCATTCGCCTAAATCCTAAAGTTTCATAGAAATCGGGCCGACGGTTAAGTAGGGATCTTGTTTTATGCATTACGCCTGTAGTGACCACGGGGCAAGTCCAGACTTCGTTGTTGACGTCATATGTTTCGGTAACCTTACAACATCTTCTATATTCTCAGAATGATACTCATTGTACAACTCTGTCACCAACTATTCTGTATAATGACCAATTTACAACGGCGGATTAAACTTACAAAAAAAGAACAAATAGCATACATTATTTCATGTGTTGTTTCGAGTTCCACACTCATGTACCCACATCGCACCAATACTAAAGTCTGGACGTCCAGAAAAGGGAAATTTGGACTGTATGAGACATATTTAAGATGATTAAGTCAAGGGATATATAAAACACCGGCACTGTATGTTTTACATGATGTTCCGGCACTACCTCTAGGTGAAATCTCCAATTTTCGGCCACAATTCAAGTAAGTTTGTGCGTTATACAAAGCGCAACACAAAATTTCAGGATCACGCGTGGTCCGGGGTTTAACGTGACGTGGCGTTTTCTTTCTGCTATTAAGAGTGGCTTTGTATGATAACCAATATCTCAGTAACGGTGTTAAATATGACATCATAATTTGAAACACAAAACTACATAGTTTTAAACGATACACACATAAATTCTCGAAAGGTTTCGCAACCGTTAAAGGTAAGTGATGGGGCGAAGAAATCAACACCTATTTATACGAGATAAATCGATGGGTTGCCCCGTGTGTTCAATTTTACGTTGCTATAACTACCATATTTTCGAATGTAACATATATTTTTCGTGATAAAAATACGCACTGAATTCATAACCGGTAGAACCTTATTTCTACCAATTTTGATGAAAATCGGATGATAAATAGTTTCACAATCGAGGTTGTCTACGTATTTTTTGAATGGCCCTCGTACATGTAACAACTGTACGGTTTTAATTAGTAAATGTCTTCGGGGAACGTAATCATGTACCAAATATATACACGGCAATTGTACATTCGATGTATACCAATCAACGATTTCCAGCGTAGATTCCAAACATTGTTTTCTCTAGTAATTACACATGTTTGGAATGTAAGGCAATTGGCGCAAATTTCAAAAACACTATTGTGATTCGAGCAACATGCATACGTCACAATTGCCACGTAGTATGATCGATTATTAGCGCTCAAAGAACCAATACGTATTCAGGAATGATGTGCAGAATAATCGAGTAATAATCGAATAATCTTTACTTATACTTTATCAGTACTTACTCTGCAGTCTGCCATTTCCAGCGTGTGCCTGACCCTATCGCGTAGTGTAAGGGGCAGGTAATCCAGGCTAACTTTATTGCTTCTTTAAACTAGGCAAATACACTCACACTCTGTATAGGGTGGTGTATATTATGTATCATTCGATGAATATTTAATCAATGCATCGTAACTTTGGAATTAAATTGACGTAAATATTCTAATCATAATGATGCACGTGTTTGTTAAACCATATCTGCTCATTCCTCCAGGGATACATTATCGTGTTATTCGACCACCAAGATCATATCTTTGTTTTAATCTCATTACGTGTACATTTGATGCCTTCCTTATCTCTTACCAAACAACATTACATGTATAAAAGTACACTAAAACGCATTCGAAAGTAAACCAAACCAAGTAAAGATACTGCGTACTAGCAATTATCTCACTTTTAATGTGTTTTTGTAACTTAAATTGAAATTATTTTGAGCCGGATTGCGAAAACCTAGTCATTGTAAACACGAGGCCCTACTTTACTTGGCTATTTATAAAGACATCCTTTTTGCAGAAATTGATGTAATTTCAAGCAAACGTCGCGAAGACAAGTCCTGCTTTTTCCTTAAATTATATCGAACTATAACTAACTATTGTTAATGACAATATCGGGGAAACAATTATTCTGCATTTATCACAACTTTTGCGCAGACGGTTACATTTTTGTACTTTTTGAAGATGTCAATCACCTCCTATTTGGACAAGGACATTTCATCTTGCCGATGCTGTATCCCTGATGGTTTCTCTAGTGCACTTAAGTGCAATTTGTTCTTGATTGAGCAGTGAGTTGATTTAGTCCATTTAACGTATTAGTAACAGTTTACAAGATAAGGACTATTACACACATCGATGATAGCCATCCATTTCACATAAATCCAAACTGTTTATTTTCGTAATTTCAATAAAACGAAACCTAACACACATGTCGTATCCTCACAAAGTACCTCTCGGGTAGATATATAACAAACCAACGATGTACGTAACCCTTACATAATCACAACATTTTTACAAGATGAGAACGAGTCATATGACGTCATACTAGCTGTATGACGTCACCAGTACAATAGTTAAGTTGGTATGTCTGGTGACTAATAATATTTCAATTTCGTATCTACACCATTGGAAGTAATCAATGACGCCTTAGCTATTGTTCTCTATTGAACGGGCCTTATTGATAGAGAGTCGGGACCGGGGTGTTAGTTGCATCATATCAACATTGAATACTAGATGTGAAAATATGTCTGGTTTTCTGGCATATAGTGCGAGAATGAAAGTACTTGGTGTAAGACAGACATGGTGATAAATAGTTGTATCAAGCAGCGATCTGTGGCACCATACAGAGCTCGCAAGTTGAGTCCCAGAGGAAACAATGTTGGATATGTCAGGTATAATTGAAGACGAATACCAGTCGCCAAAATGCGTCAATGTTATTGATTTATGGGTTTAGCACAGACTAATCTTCCATCCTTCAATAAACATCACTGCAATGGAAATACAACATATGCTATTTGTGAATAGTGTATACAGAATAGGCAAATATATAATTAAAGCACACGTACTTTTATAGTTCATTATAGTGATGCTTTTGCAAGGGTCGTTCCAAAATATTTTTCGGTTCCCTGAGATACATTTTTAAAAATACATTTTAACAGTTCAACAAAATACTGTGTTTTCTACTAAGTCATTTGAATAGCAGCCTCTAATGGAAATAAGTAATATGATTCATGTATGTCAAAGTTCATACTTCCAATTAATCCCCTGTGCAGAATTATCATCAATATATCTGATTTACTTTGCGATTTTGCAAGATATATATGGCGTAAATAGTAGCAAGTACTTCTCGGGTGTTTGCAGAGTATTAGATGGAGTTATAATCACATACTATGCAATGTAGTGCAATAATTGTTAATTTTGGTACAATAACAATTTATAATGCATAAGCCACGCATGTTTCATAGACGAATGTGCATTTAAACTTATTACGCAAATGAACACAATTCTTAAACAGGGTAAAAACTCTCGTATACTGTTAACTCGTCGAATATGGTGAAACGGCCAATGCTATCTATCTTTCTTTTGGTTATTAAAAATAAATCAAAGAGGCAATATTTTACTACCAGTTATTCTTTGTGTTGGTGAATATTGTGTACTTAATGCAGGAAACAAACCTTATCTTACACCTAGCAATGTGAAGTACGGAAAAGAAGTTAACGATCTTCTCATGGCTATTATCTGTCAGTACCGGTATCCTTTGTGTACACGACGATAATTCAAATCATAATTGAAAACCAATTTAATTGTTGTATATGCTGATACAACTGTTGACTAGACCAAATAAATCAAATACATTTAAAGTGGCATTTACATAAGAGGATCAGAAGATACAACGGTACCGATTTATTAACGATCTTTTTGTAGAAATTTAGTGTATACAAATTTGTGTCAGGAGAATTGTGAAACGATGTTTTACAGTGTTTGATAACCAGTCTCGACACCTGATTCCTGAAGGCATCGCAATCAGCAGGACATATGAGATAAAAACAGCAGCGTCACCTATTACGGTAAGTAGTATCACAAAAATGCCGTAGGCTGACAGTGTTAATTTGTCCTAGTATACTCTTGGTGCACCACAGTGCGTGACTCTAAAAGGAAGAAATATCGAACGTTCATACTATTTATTTAAGAAATAAAAATCTGTTCGCGTTTATTGTCGGTGAATAAAACACGGGCAGGAGTTCGGATGCGTAAAAATTAAATCATGAGTGCGTAGCACGAGTGATTTAATTTTCCGCATCCGAACGAGTGCCCGTGTTTTATTCACCGACAATATACAAGAACAGAGTTTTTATTTCGATTCTAAATACGATAATATCCCGCACTATTTAACTGCGCGCATTCCATTTTCACCCATTTGACATTGAACATAATTCCACGAAGAAATTGAGTGGCTTATTAGCTGGTACAATTACCTCCCTCGTTAATGAAAACGACCTTCGTAATTTTCTGAAGGAAATACCACAATTTAAACATTGAAACAATTTTAATAACACGAGTATATGGTATCTATTTCATACAATGAAAAATATAAATGGATTGATTATCAGAAGCTTTAATAAATCTTGGTTTCTAGAGTATATTGGAGTTTCTAAAAATAGATGCGTCATAGATGTAACACTGGATTCTCGTACAACTCGCCTTGTCATCGTGACTCGTAGTAAATTTTACTATAAAGTTTACGATCATTCATTCATAAATATGCCAAGTGATACTGGGTGTAAATAGAAACAGCAAATTTGATAGGTATGTTTTATGGGGGCAATAAAACATGGTTCGGTTCGTTCTTTGTGTATTGGATTAATCCGCGAATCGTGTTAGAATATGCGTTTTGTACGACACGAACGCAGATCGAACACGAGACTCCCAAACTCCAAGCTTTCACTCTACCATTGGCTGTTATACTGAATCATATCAAAACTATTTGGAAAAACCAGTATTTGTCCCGAGAGTTTTCTTAGGTTTTATTTTATCACATTTCACAAAACTCTCGATCCAAATCAGCGTATAAGAGTATTGCTATATATGTGAGTATTTACCAATGAGATAACGAGATAATATATATGTTGCCGAACGCTGAAAACAGCCATATTATGAAAACGGAATGTTCGAATCATGACAGACATAAAACGATTATACATAATTATGTAATTGTGCTAATCGCCATGTTTGTTATGGTGTGTATCATCTTACATATTGCAATTTTGTTAAACTTAAGTAGTTTATCGTGCATGTTGAAGCTCATATGAATAGTTTCAAAAAATGATGGATGTTAATACTTGGAACGTATGCCAATTAAAGTACATGTATATATCAGGCAGTCAAACGTAAGGGAAAATAAAGCATTGTGGAAATTTGGTATTCGGGTTTTTGCATTTTTCCGTATGGTGAGAGAGCGCAAATGCTTAAATCATAACTTCAAAAATTAGTTTTTGTATTTAATGTGTATTTGATATATACCTATTAAACTATTTTACAAAATAACTTCTGTAAATCTAAAACTAGTTTAACCTTTGTAATGATTGGTTTACAACTGCTTGATAGGGTAAATGGAATAGCGATGCCAATAATAATTCAGGTCGGATCACTTTCTCTGAAAATATCCCTCTCGTTAGAAAAAGTACAATAGCAGGATATAGTCATGCCGTATGAAATAATCTGGCATGTATATGATCATTTATTCTTGGAAAATAGAAATTCGGTCCATTTATTGTGTGTCCAGAGTTAATATAATCAACTACTAGAGTCTCATATTTCCATATCTCAGATATTTATGTTTTCTCGTTCGTATTGCCTATGAATGGCTTGTAATCACGGAAAACAAGAGAAAAAACAGACACAAAATGACAGAAATCCAATCAATCAGAACCTGATGATGAACAGACCATCTGATTGTTTTGTATCTTCATTGACGGCATTGCATCTGTGGTCAAATAACTAATCACGCTTGTATTAATGATATTCCAAAAAATGTGTGACAATTTTGCAAATTATGATTAACCAACTCAGACAAAAAACAATGGGACTCCTTCGTTCATCTTTCTTAGTAGTGCTCAGTTACATTTTTGTTCATTAGTATGTTTGCCCCAATGTATTTGTTACAGAAACGGTTGTGTATGTATAGTGTAGATCATATCGGGCGAAGATAATACTAAGACCCATTTATCATTTGGAACCGCAATTTGTTATTCGCAAATTGTCCCAGAACGTCGCCGAGAAAATGTGTCAGGTTCCTCATCCATTATAATTCCGGAACATACTCTAAACTGATATAATAATTGATGTTCATTTATGATGTTGTACGTTTTTTTAAAAACACATTTGATTAAATACTTCCCTTATAAATTGAAAGTGAATTACTTTCATTCATTCAATCAATATATTCAATTCATTATACCTAGGATAGGTTCTGTGATGTTATGAGATTAGACGTAACGCTTTTTCGATTTTGGGCCAATTTTGACCTTCCAATGGGGAAGAGAAAGTATAACAAATATGAGTACTAGTATATGTTGACGAATATTGTCAAAAACATATTGTATACCAATTGCCGTCGTATACGACATAAAAAGTCAATTTAACAATGCCATCATAAGTTAAACGTTAATGCTGAATGTTCAAATGAAATGAATATATATAAACAAAATATACATACTACATGTAGTAAAATGAGATATACAATATATGGCAGCAATTCTACGCAAATAAAAAAATACAAAAACTATCATTATCAATTAGTTTACTATAACACGATTAATTTGGCAGATGTTAGTTAAAAATATAGGGACATGATCGTTAAAATGTACAACATAGTAATTATTTTCTAACATTGCATTTGGTTGTGAACTAATTCTTAGAAACCTAATAAAAGTGCTGGATAAACTACAATCTTGGGTTTTCGCTTCACTCAGTACAGATTAATAATTAACAGTTTCAATATACGAATACAACTAAAACAACTATCTGTCAAATTAAGCGTTACGTTTGCATCTAAATTCATGAAGAGAAGAACAGGCAATGTGTTTTATGAATTTGAACTCAAACACAAATGTCATTACCGAGTGTTTGGTAACGATGCAATTTAAATCATGTCATGTGTAAGTTAGTATATGTCAGTCATGTATGAGGGCTGATTAATATCAACAGGACTCTAAATTCGTGAAGTACAATAGGCAAAAGATTCTAATAATGTCACGTGTGACTTAGTCGCCTTCATTCGTGTATTTGGGCTGCTCAAATATAAACAACCCTGCGGTGGAACAAATATCCAATGGCATTCGAATATATTTACAGGGTCAAATACATCTTACAAACATTCAAGTTAGGCTTTGTTGGAAGTGATTGCGTAAATGTGTTTACACTTGTCATTGTCAATCCCGATGATCAACAGTCATATGGAGGCAATTTAGTCATAATTATTATCATGGAAACTTGTCAATCGATTAGTACCTCATGATTTTATTACCCTCGTTTATGTTTACGCTTTGTATTTTTAAGAATTAAACAATCTTCAAACAAAAGGATAGAGGAATCCCAGGACTTAAATCTAGTTGATTATTGCAGGAAACATTTTGTCCGATTTCGTAACCATGGTTCTGTGTAAGCTAAGTCGGTTTGGAAATTCACATAAACTGAGCGTCAAAAGTTTCGCAAACGAATTAAAAATTCAAAATCTTTAAATAGTTAACTCGAAAGAGCTTTTTACTTAAACTGTCCACTTGTGTACCCATAGTGTTAATGTTGAACCCTTTCCCGTTGGTCTCCGTTACACTTGAATGATCACACCATCACAAAGGGTAAAACATCTGTCTAAGCGCGCAAAATTTTCAACTAAATTTCCACTTCCAATTTACTTGATACATGTCTGTGATACGAAATACACAAAAAAGTAAGTAAAATTAGTTTGCAATATACGCTTAATTTATTGATTATTATTGATCGGCACAAGTTCATCCTCGGATACAGAAAATCAGCCGGCTACTCCGCTTTGAGAAGAAGTCCGTCAGATCATACTGTCACTGGACGGTTTTGCCGGAAGTGACTGGATAAAAAGTGTTAAACTTTCGATCACCCTTTAAAATCATACGCAGACTTAGACGTATTTGCAAGCTGGACAAGAAATGGCAAGACATTTTATATCAGTATTTCAAGCCAAATGTTGGAGGAATTAAAAAGTCTGTTTAGTGGTTATTTTAAGCTTAGCCTAATTGTTAATTATGTAATTGCATAAATGCCCCTATTCAGTTCTTTGATCTTTCGCATAACGTCACTTTTGTGATCGTCAAGCCCACCCACTTCACCAGCATTTAAGAGAACATACTTGCGTCCTCTTTATTCGTTAATATGACTTTCTAATGAATGTAACAGTTAGGCTTTGTTGAAATTTCGTAAATTTAACAGAAAGTTGTCGTAAAAACGAAATCGTTCAAAGCGTTGTTGTGACAACAATATGACGATAATGTTGGTTCTATATATCCCGCCACGTTTCGTCTGGTTAGAAATATGAACTGTTCTAAGATGCCTGCGTTCGTACGCACGAAATAGACTAAACACATTATCCTGAGTTGAAATATGAAGTTGTAATCGTATGTTTGCTAACTAGTGAACCACCATTGGTGACAGAATGAATGTACGATGCCCCATTCCATTACCTTAAGGGTAAGCATGTCTTCTAACCATCAGACCTGGGTTCAATTCTAGTTCGAAGCACTCGAGGCAGAATGCTGAGTGGAAAATTATGGCTACATACATGCTCGGTATTTGGACTTTAACGATGTATGTATTGGTATGTTTGCAAACAATTTGAAATCCTTTATTTTGAAAAAATGACTTTTTTCACCTCCCTGTCCATCAGTGAAATCATTCCGCTTTGCAAATTCGAGTTTCTTATCCAGTTTTTGCACTGCTTTGAGATATCAAATTTTCTTACATCGGATGACCAGAAAACAGTGACATTCCACAACATAGTAGTCCTTGCATCGAGTTTCTTAAGGTCATAAACAATCCTGTGATTGAAACAAACCATAGTAGCAAGTCAAATAAATGTGATGTTTAATGGTGTGTTCACATTTTATTACATTTTCATTGCTAATCAATACTATTTGTACATCATTAACGATAGCTGACAAACCAACATAAGCATGATAGCACGCGAGCATCTCGATCAGGAGATGTTAGTTAAATCTGAAACATTGGCAGCTGTCTGGGTAATAAAGCCACCAAAAGATGTTTCTGTTTTAATACTATTTTGAGGTTGCTTTGCTTTCTAATACTATACTAAATATTTTTGCTATGACGTCTGCAGAAACAAAAAATTTTTTCCGGACCCTTCGGTTCCTACGTACAATTTATGTCCCTTTAACACCAAATGTCTGAACACTTTTGAACATGCTGGACGAACTCAACACTGATTACGAAATGTTCTTATCACGAATCTCGATTATAAAATGTTAGTTGTAACTGTCAGACTAAAATCATAAGTTAGAATGTTGGTACATTCGTTTTTGTCTATAGATATACGTCATTCTGGTACAAAAATATGCGGACGAGTTTTTCATAACACACCTTGTGTTTGCAGTATGACTGTACGTGTATGTTATTAATATTACATTTGTTTGCCCGTTACTTACGTTTGCGTCATCCTTATTTGGTATAGCTATGTTAAACATTAATGTTGTTTCATGAAAACATCGAATCTTATTATTGTGGTTAAGAAATGGCTTAGACATTTTTCCTTCATTTTCTGAGGGTGGCTTTATGAAAGTCGTAGCAACTAAATATTTCAATCAAGTCATAAAATGTTTTGGGTGCATTATCTTAAGTTAGATTTTATTGAACTGAAATGTCTTCACAAGTCAGAATTGTGTCTTTCGGTTTCTATATTTGACGTACGTATTCAATTATTCATACGACGAGTGAAGCGATGGTGTTGTTTAATTATTGTATTGCTTTAATAAGTCTTGAGTCAGAATGTTTGCAGATGGTATTGATGTTCCTGTGTTATTGTAATTCATCATGCAACTACCATGGTAACTGCCTGATAACACATGACCTGAGATGAGTATGCGTTCTCGGGTCAATAGCCTGGTAACACTTTTTGGCTCCGTCCACAAATAACGGACTATTTTTCAATTTGTCATTTCATCTAAAATTGACATTAATATCATTGAAAACAACACAATTATGCATTTTGTAGCTATTATTAATTCAAGGTTTAGTTTTTCGTATGCCTTCAAACGGATTCTAGTTTGTCAAGCACTATGCATATAGTAATAGGTGTGTAATGCAAAACACGAATACGTTCAGACAGTTGGTAGCATTTGCTTTTATATTGTAAGTTATGCGTTAAAAGGCAGCCCATTTAAAATTGTGTCTTCCCAATCTTAATTTTGACTTTATATGAGTGAAACATATTTGAAATCTGCATCATAAGGCACTAATTATGAGCCTATTGACATGAAAATCGAACAATCAATATATATTGTTTAGTTAGTTATCAATAGTTGATATCCGGAACTCTGTGCAAGGTGGTTATCCCCTTAACTTACATGTAGGTACAAACAAATATGACCTAGTTAGACTGGTTGTGTATTCAAATGCAAACACAACTGACCCCACCTCTAGTGTCTATCTATTCAAGCCTCAAAAGGATTATAACGGTAAAACTTTATTTGTACCTACAGATTAGTGTAGATCCAGAGTAGGTATATTCTTTTCCTATATACATGTAATAGCGAAATATCTGTCATGGTAATGTATACCTTGCGTGTCGTGTAGAAATTTTCAACAGAAAACATTACACGAAATTTGAGGCGATTTATCTTCACATTATGTAAGGTTTTGCATATTCACTATTAACATTACGTTTTCAAATATCTGATCTGATATACTTATGTCCCAAATATTAAAAGACATATAAGTCATTCATGAGTTCCAAAGAAACACCGGCATTCTTACACGAAGCTTAGGTTATTTTAACACATTATCAACTCGATAGCCTAATGGTTGAACCCGGAATCGATGTAATGATCCGTGGCCGCGCCATAGTTCAGATAGAATGCGAATTTTACAAACCACATACCCAGAATATACGGCGTAACTGCGAGTCACAACAGCCTTCTATCTCAGGAATTAGGTATCGAGACAGTTTATCAAAAATTGTAAACAAATGTTTCACAATGCTCCTAAAATAAATTTGTATACTAGTACAGAAAACCCTACACAATCTTGAATCAGATAGTGCGGTCGTATAGCAAAACCTTCTTGTATAATTGACACTTGAACTGCTTTTGATTTATTTGGTCTAGTCAACAGTCCAATAATAGTATATAACAATTTATTATACAATCGCTTACAGTGACTTTGTTTTCAATAAGATTTGAAATATCGTTGAATGTGAAGAAAGCGGATACTGTCACAGAGAGAAAATCTGTACTCACATCACATTACTTTACGTAAGAAATGGTTCGAATACCATATTAAGTACAAAAGAGTCATTAACACAAACATTATCCGGTGATAAAGTATCTTCAATTTAGTGTGATTGAACATTGCCACAAGTGTGGTAGATAGCACTAATCATGTTACTATTTTTCGAGTTTTAACGTTGAAATTCTGATTGTAATACGTTAAGTACGAGTTTACGATCTAGTAAATCTAGTCAATCTACCATGATATAGCTTTGCTGTTGATTCATTATAATTGTATCAAAATTACCCAAAGTGTATTGCACTGCACTGACTACGAGAGGTGTTTAACTTATATATGAAGAAAACAAGAACGTCGTTTTTGCAATACTCGATAAAACAAGTGGTATATATATTTAGAACCTTTTGAGAACACGTTATACCTTTTAATATACGCTCATTATATATTGTATATTCAATTTTGTTAAAATTTAAACATCAATTCAGTAGATGATGTTGATCTTGCTTTTTATGGCAAAATGGCCGTTTTATTAGCATAGGTGTTGCTAAATTTGTAAATGATGACTTTGTATCATTAAGGAGGAAACTAGTGATATTTGTCGTAGAAAGGATAATAAGAGTTATATTTTTAATAATGGTGAAATGACATCCAATATTGAACATTGCACAACATTGACAAAACCTACAATATAAAGTTATATTGGTTTAACGTGTATGGTGAATCCATCAGGAAAACGTGAAATAGTACATGTACCATGCAGGAGATTGATCAGACGTTTGACATAGATATTCCACCAATTAATGGCGGATCAAGGCTCGTATTCACAAATAATTTGAAGATATATTTGTCTTTGTTGAACTATGAATACGTCCTTCATTGTTTGCGTTTACCCGATCAGATTATCAATTTTAAAAATAATTTTTGAACATCCTTTGTAAAAGCATCACTATAATAATTCATAAAACAACGTATGCATTCATTACAGTACAAATGTATCCATATTCTATACACCATTCACAAATATATGATGTAGTATTTCTCTAACAGTAATGTTTATTGAAGGATGGAAGATTAGTCTGCACTTAACCCATAAATCAATATCATTGACGCATTTTGGCGACTGGCATTCGTCTTCAATTATACCTACCTGACATACTCAATATTGTTTCCTCCGGGACGCAACTTGAGAGCACGGTATGGTGCCAAACACCGTGGCATTATACAACTAATTATCACCACGTCTGTCTTACACAAAGTACTTTTATCTCGCACTAATATACCAGACAAACCAGACATATTTGTACGTACTATTCAGTGTTCGTATGATGCAACTAACGCCCCGTTCCCGACTCTCTATCAATAAGACCCGTTCAATATTGAATTAACATATAAGGCATTACAGGTTCCATCTAACGGTGTAAGTACATACTAGTAATTACATATTAACATGGATTTTGAATTTATGTGTCGTGGATGACTATCATCGCAGTAAACAACATAATAATTATATAGGTAAAACTATGACGTATATCAATCACAATCTTGTAAATTGTCATTGACACTGGTTCGTACTATATGAAGTTCACAGACTAAACCAGCTTACTGTTCAATAGCGAACATACTGTACCTCAAACGTTTCCTAAAAGTTCTATTTCTACTACGCCTCAACTCCGCCTAACGTAGCATTGCACTGCTATAACACTCGTGTGTATGATTTCTTAAATTATCACTTTGCTGCAATTAAAGGGGTTTATTGTAAATGATAAATACACTTCGATAAATCTATTTACGTAGCCATATACATATTTAGGAAAACAATCTCGAATATATCAATTGCAAGTTAAAAAAGTCTCTGGCAAATTGGGAGGGGATTGACATCTTCAAAAATGAATTGTCTGAGCATATATAGTAATACGTGCATTACAATTATTCCCCCGAGATTGTCATTGACTAGTCTCTGCGATAAAATATAATGATAAAGCAGAACTTGTCTTCGAGTCTTTGCTGCCAATCACATTAACTTGTACAAAGCGAACATCTCTATAAATAGCGAAACACTTTACCAAGCAGGGTCATGTGTTCATAATGACTAGGTTTTCGGGATCTAAACAAAGGTTTAATGTAATTATCAAAAACTTATTTAAAGATGTTGTCTTGTAAACAATGTCTATACTTGCGTGTTTTTACGAAGGCATGAGATGGTTGTGTACTTTTATACATGTACTGTTGCTTTTAAGAGAAAAAAAGACATGAAATGTACTCTTAATGAGATTAAAATAAAGATATGATCTTGGTGGTCGAAAAGCACGATAGTGTATCACAGTTCGTGTTAGCAGACATGGTTTTAAATAATCATGTACAACATTATGATTAGACTATTTACGTCTATTTTATTCCAAGGTTACGATGCGTTGATTAAATATTCAACACTATATCCAACACCCTAAACAGTATGGGAGCATCTTAGCCTAGTTTAATGCAGCAATAAAATCACTGCGGCTATATAACGCGGCGATCACAATACCAGCAGGTTATATATTTTGAGCATTAGTAACTGGTCATATAAGTACGAAAATCAACACTAATCGCCAGCCTCAATGTGAAATTTAACCGGGAGTGTAAAAGTGTCCTTACAATGTAAAATTATTGTCCGTGCAAATATTTTAGCACACAGTGATGATTGTTGTGGAGTCCTCATGTTGCGAGAATCGTTGTAGCATCGATGCTGCGTATTATTTGACAGTTGATTGTGCCAATTGCCATACATTTCCAACATGTTTGATTACTAGGGAAAATATTTGTAATCTATGCTGGAAACCGTTAATTGGCATATGGCGACTATACATTGGCCCGTGCTTTATTAGTTTATGCATGATAACATTCCTCGGAGACAATACTAATTAAAACCATGAAGTTAATGTGTTATGCTCATGCAAACTCCTCTCATGTGTTTGTTGGAAATCGTTATTCTGTCTGTTAACAAATGACAACTGAAGATTTGTGTGTCTATAACGAAGTTACGAAGTTTCTCAGCAGACATTATTCTGCAATGGAAAACAAACCAATCGCGTATGCGTTAATTATCAATATACCAGATTTGTAAGTTCATGGTAATAAATTAATTGAATAACACTTAATCTAATATTGTACCTTTTCAATAGAATATTCCTCGACCAAACATGTTCGAAATGTCTTTGGTGGTCAAAATAAGTCTTTCTCTAGCAATTAAGCATTGTGGCAAAAAGAGGTATATGTTCAACAAATTAAACAACGATGAACGCATGTCGCAATCGATGATTTGAACACATATGATTTTAACGATTGAAGCTATTTGTTACATTGTTTCAATGTACAGTTTGTGCGGAAGTCCGTTTTTAGAAACGCCAGTACAATGATGTGTGCAACTGCAATAATGCTCACTTCGTTACAACTACAATATACAAAATATTCTGCTTCCGTGTGCATTTCTCTTGGCTTCTCTGGATTGAGCAAACCAATATTTCTCAAGGCTATTTAAATGACTGGTATGCACCATTTTGGTACATTCCTGAGGTAGTAAGTTTAAAAACTTGTAAATTTGTATTGTGTGAAGCGTGTATTGATTTGCTACATACCAATCGTTCAATTCAAAAAGGATGTAAACATGCTTAATATTCTCCAATACAACAACACGTAAATACGACATCCATCACTCGAATGGATTCCCAGTGGTAGTTAAAGTATGTGTTGTTTTATTGTATTATCTAGCAATGTAATACTAGGAGTGACATAGTTCAAGTGCAATGCAACATTTAGGAAATAGATCTTAGTTTTCCGTGATATACCGGCCAATATATCACGGTTTGGAGTTCATATGCGTAGGAATTAATCACGAAGGCCGTAGGCCTGAGTGATTAATAACTATGCATGTGAACGACAAACCGTGATATATTGGCCGGTATATCACGGAAAACTAAGATCTATTTGCATTCTAACACGTGTAATAAGCGCTATTTCATATGGACTCATTTTTATTGCAGAGTGATGCGTTGTTAGTCGTGTTGCTATAGACAACTTCCGCTGTTTAAAGTATAAAACCTCCACCCCTTGAATATCGTTTTTTGCTCATTTCATTTAAACAGAGGCATAACTAGAACTCGATCCAAACTATGAATTTCATAAAAACTCAAATGAATCGATAAATGCAATTGACTTTGCAATACTACGGATATAATTAAATAAATTAAGAAAGAACGCTACGCAAATTAAAGTTCGCGCAACGTCACGTTAACGTTGACGCCAAATAAACGTCATACAATCCATGACGTCATGTGATAAACAAGACGTAAATTCCATTCATAAAAAGCGTTATTTATACCTGGGAGGTAATTCAACAGCCAAAAAGTAGTGCGGCAAAAACTGTGATATACCGGAAATTTAACCACGGTACGGTCCTATACGTTTACACGGAGCTAAAAATAGACAGTGTTAGAATTAAAAATAAGCACCAATTTAACGTTGATCAATATTAAAGGCATACTTGGTTCGATACCAATTGATTTCGGACTGGTCGTTATACAAATTACATAGTACATCTTGTTTCGGAGTATTTTAAAATTGGATATTTCTGTAATCCACAAACTTAGAAACTTGAAATTTTGTAGCCTCTCATCGATATATATATTATCTACAGAATACAACTGGTACATACAGTAGAATCGTCTTTGTGTGGTTTTATCATCCAGTCAGCTGCCAATGTCCCGGATTTAACTAACAGCTCCTGGTCGAGACACCCCCGTGATAACTGAATAAAAGCACGGATTGCTTAATATGTTGGTTAGTTGGATATCGCTAATGATGTGAAAATAACATTGATTAGCAATGAAAACATAATAAACTGCGCACATACCATTAAACATCACATTTATTTGACTTGTTACTATGGTTTGTTGCAATCACGAAATTGTTTATAACCTTACGAAACTCGATGCAACGCACACACTTTTACTAAGCTAAGATATTTATAACAAGATGATATGTCAAAGGAATATACTAGTATAGAACAAAAAAACTTATCGTCACAATAACGTTTTAAACGATTTTGTTTTTACGACAACTTTCAATTAAATTTACAAAATGTCTTCAAAACCTTTCTGTTTATTCGATAAAAAGTCATTTTGACGAATACTAGTAAAGACGTCCCAATTAGGTTCACACTTTTATAAAAATGTACAGACATGTCTTCAAAAGTCAGTAATGTGCCTTTATGTTTCTATATTTGGCATTCGTATTCAATTATTCATACGAGTAAAGCGATGGTGAAGTTTAATTGTTGTATTGCCTTAATAAGTCTTGGGTCAGAATATTCAAAGATAGTACATGTGTATTTATGTTCATGATGTATCGTATTGCCATATATTATGATTTTTAACATATAACAGTTTGTCATATTCTCTTACGATTGTTACCGATGTTTAAGCCAATTTTTACTGCATAAGCCAAATATAAATGCGATCATGCCCTTTTATTGGGGAATTTGCATACGAAACAATAGGCAGGTCATTTTACTTTATTTCTACAATGAATTCCAACAACCAACCAACTAAATATGTCATAGTTTGAACTGAATGCGTCCGGTATCTTCTTTTTTACCTCGAATTTCTCCGTTTGTTCTCAATATAATAGTGAAATAGTTGTCATAATAATGTATAATCGTGCGTGTCGTGTAGACGTTTTAACACAATTTCCTACTCGGAAGAATATCCAACGAAGATTTTTTCTTTATTTGTGTACATTGTATTCACAAACTGACTTGGTTCACACACAGACGGACGAAACAATTGACGCTAGTTAGTGCTAAGCTCGCTCAATCCATTTATTTGTCGAATGTTTGAGTCGTATGAATATAAAGCGAAACATAAAACTCGATAACAAAGCCATTAAGTTATTTATTGGTACTTACATGTGACATTATTAGAATTGTGCAGTTATCAAACACTTGGGAATACAATGCGTGTTTGCGTTCAAATTCGTAAAACACTTTTTATTAGACAGATAGTTGTTTTATTTGTTCGTGTATTGAAAGAGTTAATCATTAATCTGTTCTGAGAGAAGCGAAAAGATATTCTGTAGTATATCTGACACATTTATTAGGTTTCTAAGAATCAGTTAACAACCCCATGCAAGTTTGGAACATAATTAAGACTTTGTACATTTTAACGATAATTGCCCTTAAATTAACTCACATCTGAAGAATGAATCATGGCATTTCAACTTTGGAAATACAGTTATAGTAATAGTAAACTCTTTATAAAGCCTGATATATTCAAACTTATTTCATAGAAGTTTTTTTATGTTTTCGAAGTGATGCAAATTTCGTCTTGGGTTTGTAGTCCCGAGTCACGTGGTATTGCTACACTGATAAAAGTGTAATCAGTTTTTACCATAGCTGCACTATTGTCATTGACTACAAAAAAGCAATCGGTTTGTCTGTTCATCATCAATTTCTGATGGATTGGATTTCTGTCAATGTGTGCATATTTCTTCTCTTGTGTCTCGCGATTTAAGCCATGTTTTAGCAATACAAAAGATAATCTATAAACACCCAGATATATGGCAATATGGTAATCAAATTGGTAGTTATATTTAGTCTGAGCACACGATTACTGGACTAAGATGTTTTTTTTTAATAAATGATAATTTATACTTGTGTGAGATTGCGTCAAACGACATGACAATATCCTATTATTTTTCCGACATAATGGATACGACAAGATTGTTCTGAGAAATTGATCTACCCTGATTCATTATTTGTATTGTAGTTGTTAAACAAATATTGTAAAGATAAAGACATATTTGTTTAGATTTTTTGATAAAATAATACCTAGGTATATGATTAGACGTCATAAGAAAAAAGAAAGAACAAAATAAAATAAAAACTGATTTTAAGTTATGATTTAAGATATGACGTCCTCACATCACATGGGATGATGCAAAAACGAATATCAAAATTCCACATTGTTTTCCCTTACGTATGGCTGTCTGATATTTACTTTGATTGACATACGATCAGAATTATGACATTTATCATTTTGAAGAAAATATTTATATGAGCTTCAACATGCAGGGTTGTCTACTTACGTTTGACAGAAATGCCATATGTAAAATGACAGGCACAATAACACGTGTGAGAGAATGCGCAATGCAATATGTTCAATCATTTAATTCCTGCCAACATAGAACATTTCGACCTTTCGTTCCACATATGGCTATTTCAACACTCAGCAACATGGAAAGTATATAGTATATGGTTACATTTTGTATATCCTGAAAGTTGAATGGTCACACATATATCAATATACTCTTGAATCATTGAGTTTCATTGGTACTGAATTTCAATCGTGAATTTTTGTGAAACGTGATTCCGAAGAATCAATAATAATCTTAAAATTCTGTTTGAACAAACACTGTTTATTTTCCAAAAAAATATTGATTTGTTTCAGTACAAACGAATCTATCTAATTTAATGTGCAAAAATAATTTGCCTAAATAGTATTGATTTGTTTCAGTACACATTAAGCTAAACAAATCTATCTAATTTAATGTGCAAAAATAATTTGCCTAACTTTGTAACCAGGACTACATGTACGTAAATTTTTATTTTGGCCTAAATAACATGAAAGTGCAGTGAAAAAAGTAATTATGTCTTAGTTGTTTTATTTTAAAGATCTTTATTTGCTTAGTACATGTAAGCATGCCAATCTGGGAAAATAACTCCTTTATAACCTATTGATGGAGTTTGCGCTTGGAGTTAGGGAGTCTCTTGTGCGATCTGTGTCCATTTCGTTCTACATATAATGGCATGATTACAATGGTGGAAGTTCTATATTACTTCCTATTCTATGCACCGTGTGTATCATGATGAGGCGCTCGTACTATACAGGGGTGAAAACAAATTAAAACTACATGTACCAACACAGAGTCCACAGCACTTTTTAAAGTCTACTTACATGTTCCATGTCTTTTCTTATATCATATACCATCAGGAATCAGACGTCGAGACGCATTATTGAAAAATGTTTCACAATTCTCCTAAAATAAATTTGTATACATTAATATTTTACTCAAACGTAAATCAATTGGTGGTATTTTCCGATTCTCTTCTGTAATTGACACTTTAACTCCTTTTGATTCATTTGGTCTAGTCAACAGTTCAATCAGCTTAAACAACAATTTACTATACAATAACTAATAACCAATGGCTTTGAATTGTCTAGCTGTCAAGTAAACTTTCACCGCACAGTAAGCCTAACATCGTGTTATAAAGAATCATGTTATTGCAAAAAGCCACAGAAACAAGTGAAATAAATGAGCTTTTTAATTTTTGTATGTTGTTTGTTTTGTTTTCATTGCGAATCAATGTTATTTGTACATCATTAGCGATAGCTGACAAATCAACATAATCATGCCTGGCTTTTATTCTGTTAGCACGCGAGCGTCTCACTCAGGAGATGTAAGTTATATCTTGGACATAGGAATGAATCTGTGTGGAAAATAAAATCGCCAAAAGACGTTTTCCTTTTTAATTATATTTTGCATTGCTTTGTTTGTTGTTGTTGCCACAGTAATGTTGTGTCTATTGAATTAAATCAACATACACACATACAGTAACCAATGTACGCAATCTAACAATAGTCTGGTGACTATAATAGCTAACAACAATGTTATTTGTTTATGAGTGAGATATATTTCATCTCTCAACTACCATGTCTTAATTGTATGATGATATTGTTCGTCCCTTTAACACCAAAAACAACTTCACTAGAAGGGTTTTTTCTAGGGTTTAATATGTTGTCACCAGCGAGTACTGCATACAACGATAGACAACCACCTCCTTATAGGCCGAATTACAAGTGACATGTGCATAATAATGCATTCCAACTGTTAAATTGGTCATGTGATATCACAATCTCTTGACAATGATGCGTGTTTACAATTATATTAGTGGGTTCAAAGACTCTTTAAACCACACTGTTTAATTTGGTGCATTAAGATGGGTTTTCATAAATCTGGGCAATTTGTGTTGATACATTAGCGCAGAAGAATGTTGAATGCACTGAACGAACGCAAACCTGGCGGGTGGAATGCCCTTGTCAAATGACTCGTTTACACGTATACAATGATGAATCAGATGAAATAAAGATGTCGACATATGAGTGGTTTTGTCAGACCATAATGGTATGTGATCAATGAGCCTAAGAGTAGATAGTGACAGTAACTAACAGTACATATGAGCCTTAACATGAGAGCATTTATCAAAGACCATCAAACCAGTTGGCCAATTATACAAATATATATTGCGGAACATGATGTAATGGGTAATTTGCAAAAAGACACTTCCGAAATCACTTGGAATTGAAATAATCTATTAGACCATTCACAAAGCGCTAATGTTTATTTGCTTTTATATCTTAGCTGTTACATTGTACTGGGACAATGCTACTTCCAGTATAAAATTGTTAGAAATTTAACACTTCAAAGTACATAGTTCAGCACCATTTGGTTGAAATCAATCCATTGTTGCGGCGGAGTCTATTACTACATGTTTGTATGACTAGATTATACAATGATGTAGCTGGTAATATAAAACTGTCATCATGTTAGTCGTAACTTCCAGACAAATAGTTGATGTGATCGATTAGCCACTAAGTAGATAGTGACAGTAACTAACAGTACATATGAACCTTAACATGCAGAGAGCTTTTAGCAACATAATCCAACTAGTTAGAAATTATATTGTAAAACGCGATATACATGTACAAGGTTATTTGTAAATTGACAATTTCGAAATCAATTTTATATTATTTGTATTTAATATTTGCAAGTAGGCCGTTAACTTTAATTTGCATTTCGATTTTAAATGTTATATTGTATTTGGACAATGTCACTCCTTGTTTAACTTTGCTAGAAAATTAACAAAATTAAAGAATTGATATAATAATGACAGTAACTACCCTCAACCGCCTTAAAGTTAGAGTTTTTGAAAAACAATCAAACAAGTTGGACAATTATATAAAATAATTGCGAAATCAAGTTTGTATTGGCCTATGCTACTTATAGTATTACATTGCTAGTAAATAAGCTTATAAAACATAGATTAAGCGCCGTGATTGTTTAGGAATCAGCGAACATGTATACAGCAATATTTGAATTTAGCTAATGGTATGTAGCTTGCAGGAAGACAAATCAATAAAACCTTCACAAAACATTGATTACAGTTATCAGCACTGTTTCTAAACGTCCTACGTCATGAATGTACCAAAATGGTGCAGCTCAGTTATTTTAATAGCCTTGAGAAAATCTCAGAGAAAGGCAGACGAAAATGGAATAATTTCTCCTTTAGTGGTAAAGAAATGTGCATTATAGCATCACTACATTGACGTTTCTAAAAACGGACTACCGCGCAAAATATAGTGTTATAACAAATAGCTTCACTCCTTGAAATCACGTGTCTTTACATCATTTATTACAACAATTTTCATACGTATATATCACACATGCGTTGATCGGTGTTCTCGACCAGTTATACGAGTAATATAGATTGGTATCCTACTTTCTTACTATAAGACCAATTCGCATTGCATATAGCATTATGGTAGCTTGGTACCATTGGAAACTATAATATACTGATATAAATGAAAACAACAGACAGTGTAAATAGTATATAATTGAAATACCATTTTGCCATGTATCCCCACTATACATGTGTACGATAGGTTTAAGTTAGAACAATTTTGGTTTTAAACTATCGCATTAGTTTAAATACGTAGTTAATGTAGTTAATTGTTCCTGGGCTGGTATTCACAAAGCATCTTTGAGGAAATATTAAATATTTTGAAATACGTTAAAAATTTGTGTTGTATATATTTCAGTCCTAGGAAAAAGATTCACCCATATTTTTCTGTATGATTATTGTAGCACTTTATTCAATGAGTTAAACTATATAAGTAATATAGGACTATTCGTTTGTTTTCGGCATCGTATGTGTTTGTTTTTAGGCTACAGAGAAACACAACTCTTTGTTCGAAATCAACAAAAGTACTTACAATTTTAATTTAATTTACAGGTTTGAAATATAAACAAACCTGTAAATTGATTAAACGTTATCTTTAGCAATATTGAATGAAAACGTTCACATATGAACGTGCTATTTTAGTATATGTCTTAAACCAAAACTAATTTCAGTTATGTCGAAGCATGTATTTATGATATTGAACAAATCACCAATATTCATTATGTATTTTCATTCTTCATTTTATGTATTTTTGTAAATACCCGTATTCAGTTAGCATGCTTTTTATGTATGGTCAATAAATAATATATTGCTAGTTGCCAATTAACCTTTAGCTTGTATATTACATGTAGTGATTAGTTCATACATTGCATTGGCAAAGTCCTTTCCAACAAGAACACTAAGCACATCATTATTGTTAGATACCTAACAGTGCGTTCGAACTAAACACCACTTTTACATTTCTATTAATAAAAGAACAATAACGTAGTTTAAAGTTACCATTTATGTTCGAGGGGATTTATGTCCATATTAAATCATGTTTGTCCTCCATTATGTGACTATTTTCATCATACATTTGAACACAAAACTTGATCATCATAAATTGTGTTACATCATCTTAAAACCCATTTCTAACTTTTAAAGGTGAGTGATCAAAGAATATAAGTTGATTTAATATTGTAACCAATTACTATTATCATGCAGTAGATCAATGAAATGCTACATGACTACACGTTTTGTTTAGTATTTTCACTTCGTTTGTTCCCTTCTACGCCACCTTTTATTTTTTCTCTCTAAACGGCTCCATTACTTCAAAGAGCCCAACGTGAATAACACGATGTTAAATCGGTCTAGGCATATAGAGTATGACTTAATCTGATCATTCATAAAATATTTATGGTTTCATGTGAAATTGCCTGTCATTTTTCAATCTCCGGTGAATAAGGAATGAACTACAAAGTACCGTCTAGGAAAGACTAATGACATTTCCCAATTAAGTAAAGACATTGATGTAGTTGCCTTTTTATTGAGTTTACGAAGATAAACAATGCCTCTGTTAATATAATTATGATAAACTATCTAGAACAACTATAGCGAGATATATCACAACACAAATACCATTAGAGAATTTTCTCTTATAATAGCATGTTTGATTTGTTTCATGTTCATGCGTACATGTACGCTATGATGACTTTCGTTGATTAATCAAAGCATTCAAACACATGAAGCTATAATTAAAGAACATCACAAATACCATTAGAGAAGGTTCTCCTATCGTAGCATGTTTTCTTTCCTTCATATAAATTCATACGTTATGGTGTCATCATAGCGTTGGTTAATCAAAGCATTCAAATACATTAAGCTCTAATAAAAGAACAAGAAAGTGCAAAACAAAACATACGCGGTTTATATGAATATCTAAAACTTATCATTAGGCAAATATTTGAATGCTCCAGTGCGTTAATCTCCAAACGCATTAAAGTCCAACTTATACTAGTTAATAGTATAACAGTTGCTGTCAATGTGGATATTGGGGAATTTGTAATCAGATAATCATTGGGAGAATCAGCGATTACTATAAACAAACATACTAAGCTTAAAGTCAGAGTGATAGTTTATCAGTACAACGTTATTAATTGTTTTGGTATGTCGTGGTCTGGCATTGAAAATGAGACCGCTTGATGTCGAAGCGAACGCCCTACTCGCTGATAATCAAAACGGAATTTAATTGATCAACGTCCTTCGTGGTAATTTGTGACAATATTATGTTATACCATATTTTAAAAAATATATATAAATGGTTTTATAGCGACTGTATCCATTTGAATCAACACTAAACAAGCACCAACAAATACGAGTTTAAGTTTACAAGCCAGTCATACTACATACATCTATCTACCAAGACAATACCATCAATCGTACCTTTTATATGTTGTTATTCACGAATACAGCTGTCCCTGTAAGAAAAAATAAAGCAGTTTTAAATATTTGTCTACAACTCACAGCAACATATAATAAGATAGGTCATTGTCACCTTTAAACATATTTATAAACACTAATTGTAAGTGTGCATTGAAAACATGCGCTGGTACCTTATTCTTCGGGATTCGGGTAATTGTTAGGATATACTTCAACTGTGGCTTTACGACGTAGACCTAGAGTTTGTTTCTCGTACAGTATCGGCAACGAATTTATAGGAAGTCGTGCGATATGTACATTTGTAAATCTGATAATTGTGTTAATCGATTATGACGGGACAAACTACGAAAGTGTAAAAGAAGTCCATGTAACATGCATGTATATAATTATGTTTCTTTCCTAGAAAAAGTTGACGGGTCATCGACCATTTAGGCAACATGGAAACCGATGATTACGTTATTACGGATGTCTACACAAAAACCTCAACTATTGAAGCATGAGTCTCATTTGTATCACTGTAGTCACCATAGGGACTGTCAATATTTCGACCAGTTTAATTACTTAATTCAACCCTTCGTCAGTCTGTGATATGTTTTGTTTCGTACTAGGTTCTGTAAGAAGCCGTTACAAATTAAGCAATCATTCTTCTCAATAGTCATTGGCTTAAAAACTAACCAGCATCCTTCTGGAAATTGTATGTATGTTAAGTTTCCAATTGGTTCCCTCGGTAATATTGCAGTAATTGTTGCATTCAATGTAGACGTGGAAGACAGTAATTGTGATTAAAACAGAACATTTAGACATGTAATGAACTAATTGGATGGTATAATTGATATAAATAATTAATTTCAAATCACAATTGACTATGCTAAGATTGTACAGTTGATAGTCGATAGCGGCTGAACTCGCCTGTAAGTCAGTTGTCAAAAACATCTTCAATGACTTTGACCAGTTTAGAAATATCTACATACATTTTTACTTTCTGGTCAGTATTTTGTTATTATGATTATAAAATGATTAAATTATTTTCTTCTTAAGTGTAGAAGTTTATGAACAAAGGTATGAGAAAATCAGACAGGGAAGGTAGCACGCAACCTAACCAGCCGAGCTCAGTAATAAGAAACAACACAACACAACACAACAACACTGAGAAAAGCTAACACATGAGCCAAAGACACAATAAAAAATCCAAGTACCCACCGAAAAAATGCAGGATGGCCCAATTTCACAAAGAAGCCGTAGAACGGAAGATGAAGACGATTTATGAATGTTTAGTATGTATACATGGTATGTACAATCAGCTTTTGTGTTGCTTTTGTTAAATGGTGAACTGCAAAATGTGCAAGTGCTATATTGATCTTGACGTCAAACCAATCATCGTTAAAACGTTCAATCACCTCACTACACTTCAGGCTAGAGACAAGCTAATGCATAATGTTGCAGTTTTCCACGTTGCGCTGTTAATCTCACATTTTCTATTAATTGTAAGTGAATACATATCGCCGCACGGTTAATTTATATAATAATGAAACATTTCTATACGTACAGAATGAAACGCTGTAGATCAATTAAGCCTATATCATTGAACAAACAGAAGGGGTTTGGTAAAAAGTCAAATTGTTGCTGTTGTTTCTGTTTATGGTTTTGAGTAATTGCTAATTTTGAGTTGTTGATTGTGTTGTTGGATGTTTGTTGCTGTTGCTGTTGCTGTGCTGTTGTTATAGTTGTATTTTTCTAAACTGCTAGAAATTCCACAGGCAGGTGTAAAATCAATATAAAGTATGAGCTTTATTGAAAAGTGTATATCTCCGAACCGACAACTCGACTTGGTCGCCATCATAATTGGAGGAGAGTGGATCTCTAACTAACCTTATTATTTCTACATCTACGTATTATTAACCATAATTCAAGTAAAACAGTGTAAACCAATGCCGACAACTAATATCTAATGTTATAGCAGATGTTCTTTAATATTTTATATAAACAGGAATCAGATGAGGTGTAAAATCTTGGATTTTTATTGCAAACTATGTACGATATTGGGAAGCCTCTCTGAGGACATTCATAAATCAAGGAGATACTGCTACGCTGCGTAGTAAAAGTCAATTATTGCACCCAAGAGGAATATCGGGTAAGAACGAATGACTTAGTAAGTGAGCGTCAAAAAGGTTTCCATTTTGGCGTTGTGGGAGGTGACAGTAATATCAGTCACTAATTATGTCGTAAATCTTGTGTTGTACAGCTTATTACATTTCATACATAAACGTATTGTTTCATTAATATTGTTCACACGACACAAGATGTTTTATACGTTTTATATAAATCCAATATGGATAATATACTATACTCTGCTAATTGTTATTCATGTCATCCGGACGTTTATGTAATTATAATGATGGTTTAGCGAACTTAGCGCTTGTGGGATGTTTCGAAGCATGCTATGATTTATTATTTTCCAAACAATATAATAATGCACGACCTAAGTTGAAATAAGTGCGTTTATGGGTTATCCTTGGCAGCAAAGTTTCAACAGTTACTCGATTACCGAACAGTTAAAAGACAGGAATATACATTAATATTTAAAAAGTATCGAACGACTAGGAAAAATGAATACAAAAGATAGAAGAGAAAGAACAAGAGGGTCTCAAATGTGTTAATGGAAGGACGGAAATCTCAGTAAAGAAAAGGCTATAATGAAATGTGTTTGTAACATAATGTAGTTTGTGAGAAATGAAGCAAGACACGGACAACATATGTTGACAGTAAATATGCACATACTTCCCTGGACAAGCCGTATGTAAGTTTGATATTTCCTTAAGCACTCTGAAAACCGACGCTAAGGCAAAAACAGATGCGATTATAATATGTAATATACTGCGAGTAAGATTTGTTAAATATGTGTAGACCCATACTTGCATCTGCCATTGACACACGATACGAACACTATTGATTGAATTGACGGTAAAAATGAATACAAATCATAGACGAAATAGGCGTTCCATGAAATTTAGACAAAATGTTATTCTGATCGTTTTTTAAATAGGCTAATTGCTTTATGTTAGTATTGAAAATAATGAAATTGGTTTAATTTGAAAACAATAACTATTACTATCAATATGAACGTTACTGTTTTGATTTTAAGAAGATGTTATCCATCGAAGTTGATGGAATAATTGATCATAATAATGTGCTGCATGTTTAAAGACAGTCAATGGTTGAACCGATTTATTCACGCATACATCACCCATTTTAAATTGTTATCTTGATGCCACATCTGAAACACCCATAATTTCATCCAATCTTGTGTAAAAAGCTGAAAAATGTCAATGATTTGTAAAAGCAGTTTTCATTGACTGTTTGCAACAACGTTTGTTGCATGTTTCAACCATTATCAAGTACAATTTAACAATTTAGAACAGCAAACTATTTTGTTGTTGGTTTGATTGTTCAAACAAAGATAGTCGCATGTACTAAATACGATCCCCATGTCCTGGAAATAATCAAAAACGGACGCAATATAAGGCATAGAAGAGTAGTGGATGCGCTTTTCAACATTAGAGCTACGAGTACTAAGTGAGTACATTCAACAGGTATTAAATCACCCACAATAGTGTACCCTATATTATTATACGTAGTGTGGGTATTATATCTGGAATAATGTAATGCCTTTGTAAGGCGACAAATCGTTTCATTCTCTACGTACAAAAGATTGACAAAACTCTACGTAAATCAGTCAAAATAAGGTATTGACAATACATCACACCTGCATGAATAAATAACTACCCAACACCGTTAATATTGGAGAACCGTGGTGTTATTATATGAAAACATGTATATGTGCTTCACATGGCATAATATAGTGACTGCAAGCATGCGATATACTAAGTGTAGTATGGTTGTAAACAATGAAAACACCCATTCTATTGCAATAGTTTTACCCATTTAAGTCGTTATTGCTTGGCACAGTAGCTATATATCGCATTTGCAGATATGGCATCAATACAAATGCACATACAGACTACTTAAAATAGCATAAAATATGAACGAGTAGTTACTTCCCACATCCGTTAATTGGTACACGAACGTATGGCATCATTCATCGTTAATCATAGTTTCTGTTTACTAATATATTGTTTTTGTTCAAATAATCAGAACATTACCTACACTGCAACCCCAAAACGGTGGGCTTTACAAAAAGAGGTAATAGCGGCTATGAAGAAAAAAAATCGGAAACATTTGCTTAAACATTTGATTGTCATCCCAACATCTTTGTCGGATTGTAATGGAATGCTTTGATGGTCATACATGAAAGCGTTCGTCTTGTCGCTATATATTGCATATGCATTGTAAGTATTAGCAAAACGACAAAATCACAACTATAATCTTACAAAAGGCGGCCGGGGCATTGACGCCATAAAAGATGAATTTATGGTAAGGAGAAGCTGGTTTCCATGTACCGGGACATCCCTGTGTTAGTCGAAAATATGTTATTAATTGTTCATACAGGATAACAAAGGTCATAAAAAGATATAAGGAAATCGGGCAGGAGAGACTTAACTAAACCAGCCGATTACAGAAACATTTGCCTATGTCATTGTATATGCTGATTGCTTTCTATGGTTCTGTGTAAAACAGCGGTGTCTAGAGAACATAGCGTGTCCTGCAATATAAGTTAATCCTTTAACAGTAAAATCTAATCAGTGCCCAGACTATCTCGTATGTGTTTGTCTGAGTTAGTTAGATGTTATGACTAACACCTGGTACAGATACGCATTGTTATTTCAAAACTGTGCATCACTCGCGTCTGTATGCTACATTGTATACAGCGTAGAAGGACCCGTCACACCCGTCACACCAACTGGACAATGTGTTATGCAAAACCTCATGAAATGACAAAGATGTACCCATAGTGTTTATACACGCACACGTTCCTGCCTTATTTACGGTTTGTCTGAGTAGTCAGTACTACAATACTACTTAACTAGCATTCTAACACGATTCGCAGATTAATCCAATACACTAAGAACGAACCGAACCATGTTTTATTGCCCCCATAAAACATACCTATCAAGTTGGCTGTTTCTATTTACGCCCAGTATCACTTGACATATTTATGAATGAATGAACGTAAACTTTATAGTAAAAATTACTATGAGTCACGATGACAAGGCGAGTTGCACGAGAATCCAGTGTTACATCTATGACGCATCTATTTTTAGAAACTCCAATATACTCTAGAAACCAAGATTTATTAAAGCTTCTGATAATCAATCCATTTATATTTTTCATTTTATGAAATAGATACCATATACTCGCGTTATTAAAATTGTTTCAATGTTTAAATTGTGGTATTTCCTTCAGAAAATTACGAAAGGTCGTTTTCATTAACGAGGGAGGTAATTGTACCAGCTAATAAGCCACTCAATTTCTTCGTGGAATTATGTTCAATGTCAAATGGGTGAAAATAGAATGCTACGCACTCGTGATTTAATTTTTACGCATCCGAACTCCTGCCCGTGTTTTATTCACCGACAATAAACGCGAACAGATTTTTATTACTTAATTAATCTTCATTATCAATAAAAATATTAAAAGGTTTACTCCCGCTTATTACTAGTACATGTAATTTATGTCTTTACATTTTGTTAATTATGTAATTCATACAGGCACATCTATGCTATTTGTAACCCTAAAACCATTATTGCTGTGTTAGTCGAGATAATTAACGAGGGATTGTGTGATAAAATGTTGAATTTATGAAAATAAATCATGCACCCCAAGTCACCAAACGGATAACGTGTCTCGATTACTCAAACGTCAGTATAATTGGCATTAGTTTTTCTCCAATCTAACCAAAATGTCTCATCATTCTACCCATAATTCAATTAATACGATGTTCATAAACATCGAGAAATTACATTTTACGCTATACAAGACGTTCTACCAAATACAAATACAAATACATGTCATTTGTATAGCGCAAAAATTATGAAATCATATTCTATTGCGCTTTACACTAATATACATTCACTTATTACCAGGAAATAATGAATATTTTATAGAAACAAACATCAGATGTGATGACAAATCTTAGTTTCATTACAAACTATGCATGTTATTGGGAAGCCTCTCTGAGGACATTCATAAATCAAGGATATAATTTACGTTGTTAATCCTAGAAGATCATTGGCGTTTCTTGGCCCAAAATTACATTTTCTATGTTCTACTATATACAATGTACTACGTTTTACCAAACTGACACATGGTATTGAATTGATTCATATCAATATGAAAGGGCGTGTACTGAGTATCACTATGTGTCATGTAAAACACACGACGTATGTCTACCACACAGCCAAACAGTCGGACAGGTAAATGCTACAGTAAATGTCAATGTGCACTTGATCTTAGATGAACTAAACTCAAAAGAAAAGGAGATTCGTGTACAGTTGCTGGTCAATCTCAATTTTAGTTTTTAGGATCCTATGGCCAAACATTCTTGAGTTTTAAACGGAAACTATGTGGTCTAACTAGGATCTTCTCTATAAATAGTATTATTAAAAATCCCTGGTCTAACGATCAACAGATCGACCAATCCACCAACACGATTGAGGAAAGCAATATACCCTTCATCAAAAAGTTTTGAATATTAAGTGTTTTATAATTAGTTGATAATGCTTCCATATACTGATATAACTTGTATATTTATTAATGCGAAGTATTGTATCAGTGTCTAACAATTCCCTGATTTCCCCAGTTTTTAACTACTAGTAAATTGATTTGTGGTATTAATTTGAAACTACTTTGCAGTTGAACCTATACTTTATTACGATATAAGAAATGACAACAAATTCGCGGCATAAGCTAACACTTTTATTATCTGATAATCAAATGATATATGATCCTTAAATTGGTTTGACATTCCCTCGCCTTGTGGGAGGTGGAAATAATTCTCCATTCATCAATTAGGTCGTAAATCTCGTTTTAAAAATAGCAGTATATTACATTAAATTTATAAACTTTTTGTATTAGATAACACAAAACATTCATTCTTCTTCTGTTACCACACACGCACTTACATTGACATTCAAAACTTGTAGCACACATATGCACGCGCACCCTCACACGCACACACTCACGCATGCTACTCAAAAGTACAGATTTGATGAATATACAGACGTGCATACATAAAAAAAATGGTTGTTAATTTAAACATTTAAATCTCCTATAGTTGTGGTTAATTTTGGTGGACATTAGTCTGAGAAAAAAGTAAGGATTTTTTGTATGTTTAGTGGTTCTTTCCTTTACGTTAATAGGTATATGTATCTATGCAATAACATTATGTTTTCTCTGGGCTACAAAGATTTGTTTGACAGTTGATTTTTAAATGAAGATATTTATATATTTTTCCCAATTTTTATCAAAAGAATCACAGTTTCCTGTTTTTACAGCAACTTCTTTTTGTACTTTATATTGGTAATTTACATAATGTTTTGCGCGAGATATGGTAGGTATGATTTCTTGTACCTTGCAGTTATAAATATATCTTTTGAGGTATATAAATAATAAGTTCGTAACAATTTCTTTTTTATCTCTGATACCTAATATAAAAGTTTCACAATTGAGGTATACTTCTATATGTTCATGATTTTCAAAGAAATTTAAAATGAGTTGTTTTATTACAGGACAATCCCAAAATAAGTGTTTTATTGTTTCCGGCATATTTTTACAGAAAGAGCAATTCGAATTATCAATGAAATTAATATGGAAAAGGAAAGATTTTGTTCCAATAATTCTATGTATAATCCTATATTGAAACCATTGCATATTTGAATCTCTTGTGATTTCGAATGGGGTAGAGAAAATAATATTCCAATCTTTTTTACCTAATTGCTGACCTAATTCTTCATTCCATTTTGATATGCATGTTGGTTGGACTTCTGTTTTAATAAGTATACCGTACATTGGTTGAGTTCCTTGTTTTAACTTTAAAATGTTTTTAAATAGCGGAGGGACATAGGGTCTGGTTAATTTTGCTTTACTATCACATTTGTAGTTTTTTAAGAAATTTGAGATAGATGCAATAATGCCTTGATATTGAATGTAATTGGTTGTAAGATCCTATCGTTCTTTAAATTGCTCAAAGCTGTAGAAGTTTCTATTGCTATCTATTAGGTCTTCAACATTTAGAATCCCCGCTTTAAACCATGATTTGTAAAATATGGGTTTATTGGCAATAAGGATTATAGAAGAGAGGATGTGCAAGTAATTCTGTTTTATCTATTTCTTGTTTTTTGCATAGTGTTACTAATGCACTTAGCGTATCTTTCCAGTAATCATTTCTAATTTGTTTTGCTAAAGTTTCTACATAATAATGTCCGCATTTTAACAATTTTTGTATATCAAACAAAGATTTTGCTATATTAGCCCAGTTTCCATTGCTCATTATCATTCTTCTAACGCATGTCAACTTTAAAGATTGTATAAATATGTAAATATCGGTAATTCCCAATCCTCCTGTTTGGTTATCTTGTATTAAAACACTTTTCTTGATTCTTGCTTTACCTTCCCATATAAATTCATTTATTGAGTCAGACAGGTTTTTAATAAGAGCTTGCGAAGGGTTTGGAAGGGATGTAAATAAGTGTATTAGTGTAGATATCACAATTGTTTTTACTACTTGTATTCTACCGATAGGAGTTAAAATTCGTCGTTTCCAGTTAATTAACATTTTCTTGATTTTTGATAATTTATTTTTATAGTTCAATTCTATCATTTTATCTAGGTCAACGTGAAAAGTTATTCCAAGCATATCAAAACTCGTTTGGTTCCATTGCAGTTTCCATTTAGTTTTAATGCTATTTGTACTATACTTTTGTTTTCCTATCCAAACCACTTTGGTTTTGTCAAAATTCACTTTCAGCCCAGAGAGTGATGTATATTCAGATAAAACTCTTAGTGTCTCATTTAGAGACTCTGTAGAACCATCAAGGATTATTGTTGTGTCGTCTGCAAACTGTGACAATTTGTGCTCGATTGTATTGACTGTAATTCCCTTTATCTTTTCAGTCTGTCTTATTTTTAGTGATAATATTTCTGCACATAATATAAAAACATAACAACTTAACGGGTCACCCTGTCGACAACCCCTTTGAATATTAAAAAAATCTGATAAAAACCCGCATTGTGTAACAGCAGATACACTGTCCTTATAAAATATACTGAACCAGTTTTTGATATCGTTACCAAAATTGAACACAGATAATGTCTTTTGAACAAAACTCCAGGATAATGAATCGAACGCTTTCTCGAAATCTATAAGTAGTAGTAGGCCAGGAATTTTATTCACCTCTGTATATTTCATTAAATCGTAAATAAGTCTTACGTTTTCTCCGATAAATCTATCTTTCAGAAATCCAGTTTGGTCACTATTGATAAGTTTGTCTAAATATTTTTTAAATCTATTTGCGATGCATCCCGAACCTATTTTATATATGCAATTTAATAATGTAATGGGTCTCCAGTTTTTTAAGTATTGTTTCGGCTTTTCGCCCTTGGGAATGCATGTAATAATGCCTTGAGTTTGTGTAATTGTTAGATTACCTGATATTAAAGCATTGTTAAGGGCTCTACAAACAAAATCACCTAGTTTTTTCCAAAATACTTTATAGAAATCTGCACTTAAGCCTGACGTTCCTGGACTTTTGTTATTGGTCATATTTTTTAGAGCTGAAGTCGCTTCGTCAATGTGAATTAGACCTTCTAAGGAGTTCGATTCTTCATTTGTTAGTTTTGGAATTTCGATACCATTTATAAAGTTATTAAAGTCTTCTTCTGAGTTATTTTGTGTTTCTGTTTTTGAGTAAAGTGTCTTAAAAAAGTTTGAAGCTTCTTTTAAAATATCACTTTGATTGTTTATTTCAGTACCATCTTCATTTATTAATTTGTTTATTGTTTTCATTGTATAGTTATACTTTTCTAAGTTACAAAATAGTTTACTGGGTTTTTCGCCGTCTATGACCCAGTCTACCTTGGCCCTTAACATATTTCCTTTAAGCTTATTGTCTTGTATAATTTTCAGTTCGTCTTTAAGGCTCTTTAAGTCATCAAGATTGTTTTCCGAAAGTGAATTTTCTATCATTTCAATATTGTTTTTAATGTGGTTTTCTCTTTCCGTTGTTTTCTTCTTTTTGTTTGAACTATATGAGATGGCCTTTCCACGAATTTCCATCATCAGTGTTTCTAAGAATAACTGATCATTTATTGTAAGTTGTAACTCAGAATTAGGAATGGTTTGTATATTTTCTAAGTTGTAAACAGGTAAAGCATATTGTATTTTAATGGCATCAATTAATTTATTTATTATATCAAGGTATTCTTTATCTTTTAGCAATGAATTATTGTGTTTCCACAATCCTTTGCCGTGATTAAATTCGGAAAAACTTAATTTCAAGGTTATCATCGAATGATCAGACTGATAAATTGGTTTAATCGATATATCAGAAATGTTAGATTGAAAGATAGGAGACAACAAAAAGAAATCAAGCCTTGCTTGTTGAAGAGGGTTGGATCTACGCCAAGTATAACGTCTGGTTGTAGGATATTGTTGTCTGAAGGGGTCGATTAGACTTCTAGTTTCAATTTCGTTTAATAAAAATAAACGTGCATTTTTATTATTCAAGTGCTTATAGTTGCTATAATCTAACTCTGGATTTTGGACCAAATTGAAATCTCCACATATTATGAAATTATCATTTTCTATGTTATCAATAGTATTAAAAACAGATTCATAGAACTTTGGTGAGTCAGTATTTGGTCCGTATATAGAAGCTAATGTTAGTCTTTGTTCCCCTATGGAAACATCGAGGATTACATAATTTCCATTTTGATCATAGTGGGTTGCGTGTATTTTATAAGCTATGTTTTTGGAAAATAATATGGCTACCCCTCTTGAATTAGATGATGAATTACTTAAAAAACATTCAAAACCCCATTCAGTATAAATGTTTTTTAACTGGTCATTATGAAAGTGGGTATCTTGTAAGCAGAATATGTCACACTTTGTATCCTTAAGAAATTGGAAAACTTGCAATCTTTTAAAACGTCCTTGTATACCTCTACAGTTCACTGATAATATTGAAGCTTCACTCATAAAATATTGGTGATTTTACGGTTGATAAAAGGAAAGAACCGTTACTGTTCGAACTGTATCCACCAAAATATGCACCAAATTGAAAAACAATGTAAAAGAAAACGGACAAGAAAAAGGTTGTCCACATAACAATAAAATGTACAGAGTAATTCTGTGGAAAATATTATGTTCATAAACTTTGGATTTACGTTTGATATGTGAAACATTGATCACTTTTTTGCATATTTGAGACAATGTGTTAAAATAAAATATATTACAGTATTACACATAAGTTATATAAAATTATGGAATTTTAATTTATGCCCCAAAAGGCAAAACAATCATACAGGAAATATATGATAATAATGCAACAATAGCAAGAATGTATGATTGTATAACGAATTGACTATAACATGCAGGAAAACATACTGTATGTAACAATAATTGTAGTAAACTGTTGATTACATCATAAATTGGCTACATATTGGAAACATGATTTTACAATGCAATAATAGTACCCAACTATGACTATATTATACATTGACAATATGTTGGAACATGTGATAACAATGCAACAATAGTAACAAACTATGACTGCATTATGCATTGGCTATATGCTGGAAACATGTGATAACAATACAACAAAAGTACCAAACCATGACTGTATTATGCATTGACTATATGCTGGAAATATGTGATAACAAAAACAACAATAGTACCACCAACTCTATGATATACATTAACTGTTTGCTGGATACATGATTTAACAATACAACAATAGTACCAAACTATGAGTACATTATACATTGACTGTATGCTGGAAACATGTGATAACAATGCAACAATAGTAACAAACTATGACTGTATTATGCATTGACTATATGCTGGAAATATGTGATAACAAAAACAACAATAGTACCACACCAACTCTATAATATACATTAACTATTTGCTGGAAGCATGTGATAACAATACAACAATAGTACCAAACTATGAGTACATTATACATTGACTATATGCTGGAAACATGTGATAACAAAACAACAATAGTACCATATCATGACTGTAATATACATTGACTATATGCTGGAAACATGTGATAACAAAAAAAAAACAATAGTACGACACCATGACTGTATTATACATTGACTATATGCTGGAAACATGTGATAATAATACAAAGCATAATACCAAACTATGACTGTATTATACATTGACGATATGCTGGAAATATGTGATGACAAAAACAACAATAGTACAACACCATGATTGCAATATGCTGAAAATATGTGATGACAAAACAACACTAGTACGACACCATGATTGTAATATACATTGACTATATGCTGGAAACATGTGACGACAAAACAACAATAGTACCACACCATGACTGTATTATACGTTGACTATATTATTATGCTGGAAATATGTGATGACAAAAACAACAATAGTACAACACCTTGATTGTAATATACATTGACTATATGCTGGAAACATGTGATAATAAAACAACAATAATACCACACCTTGACTGTATTATACATTGACTATATGCCGGAAATATATGATGACAAAACAACAAATAGTACGACACTATGATTGTAATATACATTGACTATATGCTGGAAACATGTGTTAACAAAACAACAATAGTACCACACCATGACTGTATTATACATTGACTATATGCTTGAAAATTTTTTTTATAAACTTATTGTTTGATTAATTTTATTGTCACAACACCAGATGCCTCACATGTACTACATATAGAGAACATTTGGCTAAGTATCATTGATGGCATCAGTTATAATTATTATGGATACGTTCTTATGGGATTGTTTTGGAATATGATATAATATTTCCATGTGTGCACAATGTAAGCTAACCAAAGTTACCATGTGTCCTCGATCTTGGTCTAATTGGTTTTGCTCTGTATTTTTAACCCAGTGATAGGATAGGTCATATGTTGTCCAGAGAAAATGGTTAGGTGTACTAGTATCTGCCAGCGTATACAACCGATGAATTGCCGAGAGAAGGCGTAAAATATAAAGAAAGAAAAAAAACACAGTCTATGGGCCAGAGTGACAAGGGTGAGATACTGAATTGGATAAGTTATGTCCATAACTGACTTTGGGCGTAATATGCGCGTTGTTGGGGAAATAGCAAGTTAGTACTGGTTTTAATATTTTCGGGATGCTTCATTTTTTTTAAACAGTAACTTATTAACTGGCATTTCCTTAGTTTATCATAATTAGGGTTGCGAACTTGTCACACTTTGTAGTTGTAAACAATTTTAAAGATATTTGCTTGAACAAACCTATAAGTATTCATAACTATTTTCAAAAGTGTATTTAAAAACAGTACCCATGCATGAGCACATTCAGACAGTTCAATACCTCAAGTTTGTAAGGCAACGAATGTCTTATCATAAAGTATAACACGACTAGGGGTATTAACACAAGTGCTATAGTAGACACAAACGGGAGATTCTCAAAAGTGTTAAAGTACGACGGAAATCTCTGTACAGGAAAGGCTAAAATGCAATATTTAGTGAACATAATGTAGTTACAGACTTTGTGAGAAATGAAGATAGAGTGACTGTCAGACGGTGACAAGAAACATGCACATACTTCCCGGGACAATCTGCCTACAAGCAGACACTTTACCAATTCAAGTTACTTAATATCTGAAGCTGTAACAAAACTGTTACTTAAGATATGACAAATGCAGACGTGAGTATACGATAACTAGTCATCCCTTTCTTCTGAAACAGTCGGAAGTTTTTTGTAGACCTATACTTCGACAACTACATTTGATTGGATTGACTGTAATGACTGGTTTGACATTTGCTTCAATATATTATATGTACATGCTCGGATGGCAAAATTGTCAGGTAAACATGCCGTGAAAAAGATCAAAAGGGTTTTCCTCAAAATTCAAGTTTTCTTAATTCAACGTAGAGTATCTCTCCAGTTTTGAAATATTTTAACTTGTTGTATGTGTGGTCTGTTTTATAGAAAAATAATTCGTTCAGGTGAAATATCTAAGGGCTATCTTAAGCATGCCCTAAGTTCGACAAAACGTATCCGAGTGTTTTAATCCTTAGCGTCGATACATTTTGATACATTTCAAATAGCGCTTAAACTTATCTGTATGGTGAAGTGGTATTAAAATTTCATTCAAATACAAAACTCCACAGAACACAATTACGTATCATGCCTCATAAAATACTACTTAACGAACCACATAATAAATATTTTAATTAATAGTATTACACCCGCTGTAAGATGCTTTATGTCTATACATTTTGTCAATCAGGCACATATTGAATCTGGAGAATTAACGAGAGGTTGCGTGCTAAAACTTCGAATATATCGACTACAGTCTAACTCGCACATGAACTACACACTTACTAAGCACATTTATTATATTATATATTATAAATAAACGATATAAGTAATTATTGAGCATCAATAATGGCAAACTATCATTGTATTTTAATAATTCCAAACATTGTGCATATAATATAATACATGTTCTTGTAATACTTCTATCTTAACGATATAGTTAGAACTAATTGACACACCAAATGAACAAAACCTAATGTCACATGTTTAGTAAACACCTTCCCAGTCTCTGTGAATTAAAACGAGATGCTCCCTAATTTCAATATCAAGAAATGAAAATGATGAAGCGTTAGCATTTACTATACCCTCCCGAATTACCCGTCCAATGTACACTGTCCTTTTACCCATGCCTATAGCCTTTAGGAGAAAACTGAATAATGGTAAACATTTTCTGACCATCCTGGAAAAGTACACTAGCCATTAAACTGAATACGATCCATATATTCATGAATGGTACATAACGATTTGTAGCAATCGGACAGGAAAAGCAGCACTCAACTTAACCAGCTATTAATAGAAATCGAACAGGGCAAGCGGTTTTTAACTCAACCAGCCGAGCAAAGTAAACATAAATAACATTACATAGCACCAATGTATGACCCAACGCCAACACATAATATAACGAGAAGATGAAATGCCAAAGGCCCATCTAGTTCCTTAACGAGATGATAAAGCGGTGGCATCAAATGACCAAATTGCATTTAGTCGTTACTACGACTTGATCTAGTTACTGTTACTGTATGAACCCAAATACCATGTCAGAAACTGCGAAATCAAGCTACAAAACAGACCAACACGATAACCTCAATGTTCAAAACGAATTAAATTATGACATGATAATCATTATGTGATGCTCTAAAGACAGTCTTATACTATAGCGAACATTTGTATAAATTTTTATGTGCTTTTTACCCTAGTGGTGTCGATGACTGAGTCAGTATATTTCCACCCCCGCAATAATACACCATTATATATTCTTCAAGAATATCATGACTTGATTCAAGGCGACAAATCGTTTTAGCTTCTACGTTAACAGTTTTAAAATTGATTTGAAGTTGCTGATGTGGTATATGAAGCAGTCAAATAGAGACAGTGACATCACATCTTACTTGCATGAATAAATAACAACCCAGCAACGTAATTATTGAACAAAATAACCGTGATATTGTTATATAAACGCATGCATGTCTACCACATAGGGTATAGTGGCTTGAAGCATGCGATATAGTAACGGTTGTGCGGTTGTAGACAATGGAAACGCCCAATTACATTGCAATCTGATAACAATTAAAGTGGTTATTGCTGTGACAACTAGCTATACAAATGCACACAACGACTACTTAAGTAGAGCGTAAAACCGCGAACGAGTACATATTCCCCATCATCGTTAATTGACAGACGACTGTCTGGGAAAACTCATCATCAAAGTAATTCCTGTTTACTTTTCTAACTTAAAAGCTGTTTCATTACGATTTCTTAAGTTTATGTTGACTTCAAAATTCAGTCAATGTGATTGATTAAAAAGGTGACCATTTGTGCAGCGTATTCATTGTATTGTACATCCTATAAATGGAGGCAATTGTTGCAGTCATATTGAAATTTAGACGCCTTGTTTATATTTTGGAAACGTAGTCTCAAGATTTTGATCAATCATCTTGCAACGTGAACACTTTTGTAAAGGGGAATAACTCGTTATTAAGAATTTGGGTTAAATACGCATGAGTATAATTTAGTTCTCTCCTAGTATCCTAGTTATATTTCAGGAGATTAAATTAACGTCAATAATCAGACTGACACACACACCGGTGAAAATATTCCAGGGGATTGCACAGACACGCACAAAGTGACACTCAAATAAATGTCAACCGTCATGTATAGTAATCGTGCCAGTATTTCTAACATCCTACTAAAAGGCTTGATCGTCTGCTAGTAAATATGTGTATGACTATAAGAATATCTTGTTTGTTCACCAAAAGTCCAAATTTTGGCATGCGTTTATGAAACTAGGTTATTCATCTTTTTGACATTTGTGACTTAGGCATTTCATTTCCGATTTCGGTAATGTGGGCTTGTGGTTTTTGTTTACTTGATGTTTCAAATATGGTTACTGTGGTTAGGTTCAGTGCTTCTTTCCCTGTCCGATAGTCTCATATCTTTTTAGGAGTATGTTTAAAATTGGTACCGTAACGGGTATCTGTAAGTTAATACTGCACACAGTCCTTCATTCCTGGCAACTGTACTTGTATATAACTAACAACGTGTTGAAACAATGGTGCAAATGATAATGGACCCACCCAGCTAGACTAAGTCGGAGTCCTCTGCGTTTTGTATCATATTATCAGGGGGTAAACACGTTTGTTGTCACATGGAATTTCGGAAACAAAATATTGGCTCTTTAAGTCAGTAGTATTATTTTCAATGTTCAACAAATACCGAGTTTGTGTAATGATGATTGTATAAGCGAGTCGCTGTCCTGTGAGCATCGTCTGTATTGTAATATTGTATAACTCGATCATTCCCAAGTAATATCTTATTTGTGTCCAGACTAGCGCTGTGTCTCATACGTCTGTTTTTATCAGTTAGGCGGTATAACATGACACAGGCAAGATACATATTATAGATACCTTTATAAACGGCTCAAGATACACCAAATATACCAAAGTATACCTCATAATACACATGAGTGCACACTTTTCTTCGGAATTCGTAAATAATGTTAATTGTCAGGACTTCGCCAGTGGTAAGGGATGCACCTCTCAAACACCTTCCACGGCCGATACGTTGAAAACCTTAACCCATAGTCTAACTGATCAAAGGTTGTTTCGTACAAGTACTAGGTTATTTACATTACCATTACAAATTGTGTAATAATTCTGTTTTTAAATTGTATTAGCTTGGAAAATAACCAGCATCCTTCAAGGAATAATAGGTACGTCAAGATACTAATTGGTTCGCTAATGATACAGGAAAGGATTGCTTTCAGTGTAGATATGGAAGACAATAATTGTGATTAAAAACAGAAACTTAAGACATGTAATTAAATTTATTGAATGGCGCATTGTATAATTGATATCAATAACGTTTGTTGAGCCTTTCTAAGACATTACTTAGCATGTGTAATAGCTTGACCTCATTAATTAAGAAGTCTATACTGTGCATTGTGTCTCAAGTAACATGCTATAGAGCAATATGGTACTGATGGTAGTTCAGACGTTATGGTTACATGTAGGTTGTCGTTCGGCTTTTGGAAAAAATACATGAATTGGATATCAACTAAGACGTGGGTCATTAACTGAAGATTGAGATGCTACGATACCCTCCATCGATTGTGAAACATTGAGGGAATGCAAAACTACCTTACACAATCAGCTTGTGAGGAAAATACATTCGGCCTTGTACAAAGTGAATAACGAACGTATCAGAGCTATATACATCCACATAATAGTAGTACAGTATATACTAGCAAAACTATTGTGTTGTCGTCTATACGTACAGTACTTGCACATACTCAAGGGTGGGTTTAAATTTTACGATTATGAATTAAGTAATGTATTCCTAATTCATGTCAATAATGTTTAATGGGTAAATCCGATTAACATAAATAATATTATCATACATTTAAGTTTATGATGTTATTGTATGACAACATTCAGCGTGTATATAGACTATATTGTACTTGTCACCGTGCCAATCAACTTAAAATTGTTTTTTTACCTCAACACTACATTCCAGGCTTAAGAACGATGAAACCAATGTATTCCAGGGGGTATTTTTTCTCTAAATATTACACTATACATATCGACATAAGTATAATTAATGTATTAATGATACAGCTCGATATAATTTATAAGATAAAATGAGGCTCTATAGAGCAATAGTAACTATTTCGTTGAACAACTACTTGCCCATGGTAAATGAATCAAAACAATAAGTATTTAGTATATTCTATTTAGATTAATATGAACAGATACCAGAGTTATAAAAAGTGTATTGCAATATTGGAGAGAAACTTGGTAGAAAGTTCAAACAATTAGGTAATGGTTTACTTAAAAGTCACATTGGTGCTGGTTCTCTCATAATTATGTGTCGTGTATTTGTCGGATGTTGCTGATTTTTTTGCTTCTTGGAGGTGTATTTGTGTTAGTTACTTTGCTGTTCTGTTACAGTTGTTTTGATATTGTTACATTTGTTGTTTCATTGTAGGTTTTCTTCTGTTGCGGTTTATCTTTCAGCCTTTTTGTTGTATTTTTCGTGTGATTATTCTTGTTGTGGTTGTGATATTACTTATGTTCTTTTTGCGATTTCTTGTTGTTCACGGTGCTCATGACATGTGAGTGTGTTGTTTAAGCGTTTGTTAAATGTCGACGATATTTTGCCATGATTAAGAAAAATGTGTATCAATGGGACACGTGAATAATAACTTCGAATACTAGTACTCTAATATCATACATAATAGCATCAGTGTGCTTGAGGGATTTAATGGCCTCTGACCATAGCCACGGAATTAAATAGAACATGGATTATAATACCTGTCCAATGAATATGTCTAATTTGCTGTGACTATACCATATTTGCTTCAAGTTCAGTCAGATGTAAGGCTCGATTTTTGGAGGTTTACTTGCATATATCAACATGTAATAAAACAATTAGTATACATTGTACCTGTTTACTTTTGTTGTGTGTGAAATTGGTCCTTGTCATATACACTGTAATTTGAAATACCCGAAATTATGTCCCTACGAAATGATGTTTTTTCCATTAAAAGTTAATGAGTATGTATACTGAGCGTCAAAAGTTTCGCAAACGAATTAAAAATTCAATTTTTTTAAATTGTTAAATGGCAAGAACTTTTTACTAACACTAGACAGGACACAAAACCACCCGACGAAGAGTTACACCGAATAGGGGACTCACGAACAAATATATCACATGGGAGACATTGAGCAGGCAAATATAAGGGACCACACGGAGAACAAAAGGTAAACGAGTCAATATTTATTTTTGCAACATTTGACCTCGACGATTTTTCCATTAAAAAAGTATTAGATTTAATATTTTTGTCTTGTTTAAATGATGTATTGATGTATTACATGTGCTATAGCACACAAATTCCACATCAAATATTCCATATTTCATAAGGATGCTGTAATTTGTTTGACTTGGGTTATTGAAATGTCCTTCCTGTAACGCCTTTGTATCATGCAATATATTGAACACTAATATTCACAGGTAGAAATGTTCTTGTTATTTGAAAAGAACTCTACTCATATAACATAAAAGTGTATTTGTATTTAATAAACATGAAATGGTTAAAAACATATGGTATTTTTGGAGAAACCTTTTTGAAAATATGCAATTTGATCGTAATTAAGTTATCCTGGTCTTTTTAATTCTAAACCGTTTGTTATAGAATTTTTTGTGTTGTTTCTGTTAAGATCTATTGGTATAACAGACAGCTTTTGTTCATCAAAATCACTGGTGTAGCAACAAATAATAAACTTAACACATGGTGTTACATTAGGGAAATTCGTGTTACAGGAAGGACATACTATGTGATGGGCAATGAGTATGTTTATTTGTAACTTTTCATTGAATATGAAGCGAAACAATAAAGTGTTAAGCATACACAGCTGGCATTCAACCAATGACTTTAACAGTCACGTGTATCACCACTAGAGAATAGATAATTCATGACACGTTACATGGAAAACTATTAGAGTCAATATATTTTGCATCATTGACATAAACCAATGCACTTGATGGGTTCTATTTGATATTTTAATCCATTTAAATGAAGTGATAATGCATCTTCCAAATACATTTAATATTTTTACGCGAAAACATAATTTTGTTCGCAGCTATGTATATGAAAGACAACGTAAAACTGCAATTCGCAACAATGAATGCAGTTTTAAACACTTTTATACTTTTAACAGCATTAAACTATTGCCATTTATTTAAGTTTTAATAATTTAATGAAGCATTTAAACGATTGATCATGGTGTTTACAATCTATTACAACGAAATCCGATGTATAACTATTAGCAAAGGAACTTGTTTCATCATAGATGTTGTGATTTGTTAGAAAAATGAATATTTATGGTTTGACAACAGTGACATTTGCATCCACGTTGTTTTAAAACTTACCACAAACAGTGGATCAGTACATATCCGCATATCAGTCAGTGGGTTAGTCTAATCAGTGGGTTCCTAGCAAACTGGAAATATGTCAGTATATGTACAATTAGTATGTCAGTTAATATGTCGACTGAGTGTCAGTCAGTGTATTCTCAGTATGCCAGTATTGGGGCAGCAGCATGTAATTTTTTGTTTAAACAGCTTGTTGATATCAGTCATTTTATTGGCTGCATATCTGCCAGTTGGGTTGATATTATACTGACAGAATCTTAGTAGTGAGTCATTGGCGGACCAGCACTATGACAGTCGATATTTTGACAATTGGTCAGAGTGTGCCAAACATACGACAAGTCATTACCACATAAGACAAGTCAATACAGCTGTCTTGTCAGTTGGGTCAGTCAATATCTTAGTAAATGCGTTGAAAATTTACTAGCAGTAGGTCAGCAGCAGATCACTAGTTATGCAATCAGTAAAATTGTAAAAATTGCCGGTTTAGTATTCTCATTAACAGTAATAGCAGTTATTACCATTTATGTTGAAATACGTTGAACCGTAGTAGGCAAATTCATCAAACAAGTTGCATAGCAAATTAATTATATATAATCTACAAGAAAGGTTTTAGTACATTGAGGTCTAAGTGGACTAGTGTGCATTCTGCTTTATAGAATACTAATTCTATATGATGTACAAGAAAAGTTAGAGTATATTTAAAAAATCGAAATAGCAAAGGTCTAAATGCAAAATTGTGAATTCTGCTCCATATTTGTCGGAGCACATTGACAATCACTCTGACAATGTAGCCTCTGGTTTCACTGGTAGAACCTGTGGTATTCAGAGAATTGTCTAGGATGAAATGCCACTTGTGGTAACAGAAAAGTAAAACACAAATCATAACGTTCTTATGTGTATGTGATGCATTATAAATTGCGTTTAGAATTGACTCATGAGGAAGATTCTAACCAATTAACTAAATATATTAATAAATTTATACCGTACCACATATAATATGAGTTCTTTTTAAACAATAAATAGTATTTCCTGTAACACATATGGTCTATCATGTAACAGGCAAAAAGGTCATGACTAATAGCTTGATGTTGACATTTGTTGATATCTTATTTTAAAACTGACACAGACATTTTACAATATCTGATCGTAACAATACATTTGTCAATAGCATAATATTATATTGTGTAGTTAAATACAAAAATGTCTATCCTGTAACAATTGCTGTCCTTCCTGTAACAAAATAGCCCGTTACAGGAAGGACCGTTACATGAGGGAATTATTCCGACTAAATCAGTTGGCAAAAAATAAACTGTGGACCTATGAGGTTGAAATGTATGTATTATGCACAGTATAACAGTATGTTTCCAACGTGTATCAAACATTGTATCTAATCATATTTTAAGAAATGAAACAACCCCGTTACAGTAAAGACTTATTCAAATATACGCCTCTACTAGCCAACCTTCAGTTTCTGTTTTATCCAATTTGTTAAAATATTTACATAACGACACACATGAATGCTTATTTTAGAAGGTTTGCTCTTTACAAAGACAGTTAAAGAATTTTCCCAAATCACAGGAAAATGTTATTATTATATATGTGTGTACAAATGTTACATGAAAGACGTTAACGCTGGGTACAATATTTCAATACACTTATTTTAAAGAAAACTATCGATAAATTCCGCTTTGGATGTATTATCAGGCAGACGAAATGTGTATTTGATGTATGTATGGTTTTGTTAACATAGTTTGATTCCTATCGTTAGCTACTAGCATATATACACAATAGTTCTGGTCTGGGGACAGCCCAAAACAGCACAATTTACTACTTCAAAGTGTAGAAATGTTCTTTCTGATTGGAATAATGTATAAAAATCTATCTGACATTGATAAACAAGTTATGTGCAACCAACCAAAATTGCTTGTTATGACATTTTAGTTACGGTTTAACAAATATTGCATAAAGACGAGCAATGTTGCAAAAATAAATAATGACTCAAACAATGATGCATCTTGAATCACGTCAACGTTGAACTTGGCAGGAAAGCAAAAATGATAGTAACTTATCGGACGGGAAAACAATACTTGTCAAACAACAGAGCACATAATCCATACAAAGACAAAACAAAACAGAACACGATAACCATCGCAAAAAGAAAATGAACACGACACACTAAATTAAGCAGCTATACAATCATTTTATCGTGTGTCAATATGAACAAACAGCCTCATTAGTCTATCCGTACATCTAAGCTACTATCATCGAATTAAAACAAGGTTCATCAATATAAACAAATTGTATCTAACGCTACACAAGTCGTTCTTAAGGGAACTACTGAATAATTTATAGAAACACGCATCAGAGGTGGTGGAAAATCTTACTTTTTATTGCAAACTATGTTCGGTACTGGCAAGTCCTCTTGAAGGACGGTAGTGTTTTACTGTCTCTGAGCGCTGTTGGCAGTGCATTCCAGAGTTTCGGTGCAGCAGCTGTGAAACATCGGTCACCGTAAGTCACAGTACTCGTCCTTGGCACAACTAGAAGAATAGAATCATTTTGAGACCTTAGCTGTCTTTGTGGAGTATATACTTGAATTATTTTATCATTTTAAAACTATACTGTCGTTTTAATTTTATAATATTACGATCTAGGAATCCACAGCACATACATTTATTATCTTATCCTTGAGTGTAAAATGAACATTATAATTTGTATGACATTTTGTGGTATTGTGGGCGGTGAGGGTAAATTCCTTACCATCAATTATGTTGTGAATCTTGTGTTCAAAGTATTAGTATAAATATAAACATAGTGTTCAATTAATTTTGTTCTTGGTACACTAGATGTATCATGGAGAACAGTGTGAGATCTATTAATGTTTATTCTCTTCGATGGTCCTCGAATTCGAGAAAACGATATCGACTTTAGTTATCATTCCTATCAATGTAGGTGTGCACAATATCAAAGGTATGAACCTAAAGTAGCTTAAATCTATAGCGTTCCTTAATTGAGACGAATTAAAATGTAACAATACCAACGAAAGTGAAAAAAGCCTCATTACTCTATTCGTACGTCTAAGCTACTATCATCGAATTAAAACAAGGTTCATCAATATAAACACATTGCTTCTAACGCTTTACAAGACGTTCTAGAGGAAACTAATGAATATTTTATCGAAACACGCATCATATGTGACGGAAAATCTGACTATGTACCGTACTGGCAAATCTCTCCAAGGACATTCATAAATCAAGGAGATGCTGCTACGTAGTAAATGTCAATTCTTGCACCCGAAAGGAACACCGGAACGATATAAGGATAAGTAAGTGTTTATCGACGGTTTTTCGTCAGGCAAATGTCAAACGAAACGTCAGCACTGCCTGGGTTGGCGTCACACGGTACAGATGGCTTTTATTGGCCTCATACTACATATTCTTTGATCTAACATGTATTATAGTTATTACTTTTTACCGAAGCGGCAAATGACTTTTACAAAGTGCATATATTGGCTAGTATTGTGTAAACATACGTTTCCTAATTCGATAATGATTTGGATGGGTACACATTATTTTATCCCCCATAATAAATACCCTATGATTAAATATATTATAGTTTACAATTGAACCAATCTTAAGACAGTAAAATGTTTCAATGGATTTCCAAATTGAATTATATAATTATTTTAAAACTATACTGTCATTTTAGTTTTATAATATTACGACCTAGTAAACCATCAATTATGCTGTGAATCTTGTTTTCAAAGTATTAGTATAATCATAAACATAGTCAATTAATTTTGTTCTTGGTACACTAGATGTATCATGGAGTACAGTGAGTGATCTATTAATGTTTATTCTCTTCGATGGTCCTCGAATTCGAGATAACGATATCGACTGTAGTTATCATTCCTGTCAATGTAGGTGTGCACAATATCAAATGTATGAGCTTAAAGTAGCTTAAATTTATAGCGTACCTTAATTAAGACGAACTAAACTGTAACATCCCAACGATAGTGTTATGGCTACTAGAATACTATGTAACGAGCGTTAAAACGTGACATAACAACGCCTGATAAATTAATTATGGTAATACTCTAGATAATTACCACAAATGTGCTTTATGTCTTTACATATATTCAATTAATCAATTCATTAATGCAAAAACAATCCTGATAATATGTAATTCTGAAAGCTGTAATGCTATTTCCGTCCATCGAGTCCATCGAATAAAAGAGAAAATGCGTGATTAGATGTAGATTTTATGGAATGAAGTCGACCTGGCACATACACAAAAATATAATCATTTTCCTAGTAATACTAGCCTGTTTACTTCACTTAACGAACTCACTAAACACCTAGTGATGTTTACTAATCTAAGTTTTATTACATGTAACAGCACTTAAATACAAATGATGTCCATAATATAGTGCATGTCATATCAAATACATTGGTCTGAGACAATTTACTATAATAATCTCTAAAAAAATCAAACAAAGCCCCAACTTCACCATCAAGACACGGACATGGCGATATTTAGTTCTAACACATTACTAAGTTTGGATAAACTCAAAACTAAGTCCCTGTCTGATGTTTAACACAGCCTGTCAGCGAATCTTTAAAAATAAGTCGGGCAAATTCTCATGTTTCATAACAACGAAAGTGTATGTATACATCTTTATTCTCTTGTGGCGCCGCTAAATATGCCTATTGCTTTATTGCCATGTTATTAGCAAACATAAATCATACAAAACTAAACACATCAAAATAATGTGGGCGTAACTCATTTATACTTACATTTATGAGGCCCCTGTGTTTCCAATGAACGATTATCAGATCAAATCGATGGGAAATACAATCTGTTAAATATCACATGATTATATGTACGTGTATCAAACGATCCAGTTAATGTAGGCTAGTTAGGAAAATCGGTTACGTCGAATAACTGAGTAATTGATGTGATGCATTTATATCGGTAGCCGATGCTTCTTACTATGCTACATTAACTGTATCCTAACCGTTTTGTATTACTAAACAACTCTACCACAAGCAACCAGCAAAATGCTTTGGAAATTCGAACTTTTGTTTAGATGTTCAGGCAAATGTAGGACATGTCGCGGCTGTTATTCGAACAGGGATCGTTAAGTTGCCAATCATGCGAAGGCACATGTTAATTGACCGATGTCATAATACGAATTGTGTACAAACTATAAACAAACTAAGTGTTCTAGAAGTCTATACAATGCTACGTATTGCATGATTTCATTTGTTCCCAATGGTTGTTTTTAATTAATATCCAGACAATCAATTCATTGTGTTGTCTATCTCCATAGACATTGCATAGCCACATAGCATCATTGTGTCTTTATATACGTATATTTTGTTATATTTTGCGTTACGTCTTGCAAGTGACATTTCCAATAACTCCTTTTTAATTATTATGTTAACATATTTTAAGATTGTCAGCAACTAAGAACAAGAAAAGCTACTTGTAACCAAATTAAATGTCATTTTAAGTGTAATTTTACAGGAAGTGCCAAATTCACAAGAGATAACCTTTCCATATATATTTCTGTGTACAACATATGCATATAATGTGGGATAAGAAAGGACTAAATATTTTTATAAATGCTTTACGGAAACCACGACGATGCGACTTTGCTCTTGTGATATGTCAATAATGCATCCTTCAATTATTTCACGTGGTTATAATATATTCCATTCGCTTCAACTTGAAAATCCATAAAGATAATCTGATCAAACTTGTCTGTCAAATGGAATCAACTAATAAACCAAAACGGATAAGCGGGCTCTCCAAGTCTTTTTCACCATTTTAGGTTCTCAATCCTCATCAGAGCTCCAAGCAAAACACTGCAATCTGACAGTTGTATCATAACCATGGTTTAGATGATTGCAACTACGTCATAACAACACAATAAATTGTTTTAGGATTTAATCAAGAACCAATTGAAGGATCTTGATTAACTGTAAAAACACAAGTGAATATAACCAGAAAATTGGTGCCATAATCACTGATTCTTCGTTTACGTCTTTTTCGATCAGGTGCATACGGCTTACACCATTTCAACGCGTTTTACCAACGGCAAAATACATACTCTCCGACACTGTATGACAGTGACGTCATTTTATCCGCTATTTATTCATAATCAGGGTATATAAAGGATTTATGTTAACACATATAGATGTATAGGTATCGTTATCAATCAGTAAATTGCAAGCAAGACATAGGCCTGTGGATGTGGCCGTTGCTTCTCGTTCGGTCGACGAAAGCTTGTGGTATCCAATACATTATATTAGAGTACATTTGTGTGTCATTAAATTCATGCCCTTTTCTAATCTATTTTATGTTCGTGGTCTTAGATATGCCGCCTCATTAAAAGAAAATTTGAATCAAGAAATGGAACACCAATGTCCATATGGAATTAATTAGAACTCTAAATGACGTCATGGGAAGTTGAATATTCGTGCCATAGGTACGGCAACTATGAACATTTGCAAATACAATTAGTTTGATATATTGATATATACCGTTGTATACATGTACATGTAGTAACACACGGAATTACCAATAAGGTTGAAAATCACGCTTAGTAAGCCTATTGCATTATAGCACTGATATAAATATTATTAAAATATTCAACTGCTACAGATAACTTTTTTTTGTAAATGAAGATCATAGCCTTTATTTACCAGTCTACATTCTGTTGGAACATGGCATGCTTGAATGTAGTAAGTACGTGCTTAGACCTTATTATAATTTGTTGAATATTAGCCACATGGAAATCTTAAAAAGTTTTGGGACGTTTATGGGCTCTAACTACTCAGAACTTTTTCATAAATGTGTACTTTATTTGATATTTTGCGAATGATTATTTTCTTGTAAACAGTGTAATAAAGAACGAAAGAAACATGGACAATCCACGTTTGCAAGACGAAACATGAACATTACTCATCATACTCGTGGTTCCAGAAAGAACAAATCTTCCGCGGCATAACCCTTCTTTTATGAATGTACTTGCATATATCATTGTGCATGTTCTCTTTCGCAATGTCATTGCTGGGATGTTGTTGTCCTTATGGTCAGGCGACAGTCTGTCGGAGGGGTATATTGAGTTTTGTAGCTTCATCAATAGTTCGTGTTTTGTTCTTATCTTTAAAAGCTGCATTGTCCTACGACAGGCTGTTATATCTATATAGTTGTCTACAAAACAACACGGAACAGACTATCGTTAACAGTCGCCCACTAAACAGGTAGGTTAATTAATTTTAGTTTAGTTTCAGACAGAGCTAAACGAATAGGACGAGATTTCACGAATCACATTACCGTACACTTAATGCAGGTACAAGTCGATGCCAAGTAAGAGAAAGTCCCGTTAACATTGTTAGTATGTATTACATGGCGTATATTGACAGACAAAAGCTTCAGACTTGTAGATAAATCTGATCGAGCACTAAGACGAATTTTTTCTCTTAAGCATTATTGAATGTCTTGTCGAATTCTGTTATTCAATTTCGATAAGGATTATGCAGTCAAATTAGTCTCCCAAATAAACCCTCTTCCCTGGATAAATGGCATTTGTTAAGGCTTGGGGAAGAGTCTCATTAAGTCGTTTACATATAAGTGATGTGTTCTTGCTGAATGTATTGTGTCTACGTACTTGTCAAAGAATATCTACCGCCCAGTACAAGTAAATCAGGATACTAAAGTGTATGCGATTTGGAGTTGATTGAACAGATTATAACTTTTACAAAACAATCTAGAACTCTGTACTTGAATCAAATTAAATAGCCGTAATGCAGTTATCGGAAACTTATAAAATCAAAACCAAAACAGCATTAAAGTACGAGAGGGCCGAGCTCTTGGTCACATAAAGTATCATACTAAAACAAACCTAAATAAAATTAAACCGGTAATATTCTTGCTAGACCCTATTACTAAACGGACATCTGAGCATAAAATATGAACGAGTACTTACTTCCCTTATTCGTTAATTTCCACACGAACGTCTGGCATCATTCATCGTAAAACATAGGTTCTGTTTACTATTTTATCGTTTTTGTTAAAATATCAGAACATTACTTACGCTACAACATCAAAACAGTGAGCTTTACAAAAATATGTAACAGCGCCTATGGAGAAAACATTTGCTATTGCATTTGATGCCGGATTGTAATGGAATGCTTTGATGGTCATACATGAAAGCGTTAGTCTTGTCGCTATATACATGTATTGCATATGCACTGTAGGTATTATCAAAACGACAAAATTACAACTATAGTCTTACAACAGGCGGCCGGGGGTATTGACGCTACAAAAGATGAATATACTGTAAGGAGAAGCTGGTTACCATATACTGGGACATCCCTGTGTAAGTCGAAATTATGTTATCAATTGTTCATACAGGAAAACAAAGGTCATAAACACATATGCGGAAGATGGACAGGGGAGACTTAAGTAATCCGACCGATCATAGATACATTTGTCTATGTTACTGTGTATGCTGATTGCTTTCTTGGTGTATGTGTAAACTAGCGGTGTCTAGAGAACATACCGTGTCCTGTAATATTAGTTAATCAATTACCAGTAAGATCTAATCAGAGTCCAGACTATCTATGTGTCTCATGTGATTGTCTGAGTTAGTTAGATGTTATTAAACACACCTGATACAGACACATTGAACTTTTTAGACTATGCATTAATCCCGTCCGTATGCTAGATTGTACATATGTTAACAGCGGAGAAGCACCCGTAACACTCACAACGCATTTTGTTATGCAAAAACTCTCCTCCTACAATGACAAAGATGTACCTATACTGTTTAAACACGCATACATTCCTTCATTAATTTAAGGTTTATCTCAGTATTCAGTACTACAATACTACTAACCTAGCCTAAAACGTCAATGAACTAATATAATCATTACTCACGCTAATTACTAGTAAGATGCGATATGTTATATTATGCATTTTGTCAATTAGATAATTCGTACTGACACATATATGATATGTGTAACCCTACAACCATTAATGCTGTGTTAGTCGAAATAATTAACGAGGGATTGTGTGATAAAATGTTGAATTTATGGAAATAAAGCATATACCCCAAATCACCAAACGGATAACGTGTCTCGTTTGCTCAAACGTCAGTATACTTGGCATGAGGAGAAGAGAATTTCTTCAATCTAACCAAAATTTCTCATCATTCTACCCATAATTAAAATTAATACTATGTACATAAGCATCGAGCAAATACCGCTTACGCTATACAATACCAGGAAGTACTGAATATTTTATAGAAACAAGCATCAGATGTGATCGAAAATCTTATTTTCATTACAAACTATACATGGTATTGGGAAAGACATTCATACATCAAGGATATAATTTACGTTGTTAATGTCAATTATTGCACACTAGAAGATCATTGGCGTTTCTTGGCCCAACATTACATTTTCTATGTTCTACTATATACAATGTACTACGTTTGACCAAACTGACACATGTTATGGAACTTCCAGTTGAATCATTATATCATAATTATCAATATGAAAGGGGGTGTACAGAGTATCTCTATGGGTCAGTAGTTTTGTTTATAACCTCAAACGTATGTATAGTGATGTTGGTATCTTTCTGTCATTGCAACATAATATAAACAAGAGATCTATACATGTAAAACACACAACTTATGTCTACCACACAGCCAAACAGTCAGAAAGGTAAATGTATCAGTAAATGTTAACTTGATCTTAGTAGTACTAAACTCGAACGAAATAGAGATTCATGTACAGTAGCTGGCCAATCTCAAATTTAGGTTTGAAGATACTACGGCAAAACATTATTGCGTGTAAAAAGGAAACCATTTGGTCTAACTAGAATCTTCTCTATAAATAGTATTTTTTTAAATCTCTTGTCTAACGACCAACGACCTTCATCAAATATGGAGCGCATACATGTAGCTATGACTTTTGAACAAGTGTTATATTATTAGTTGATAATGCTAACATACACTGATATTACTTGTACATTTATTATTACGAAGTAATGTATCAGTGTCTAATAATTCCCCGATTTCCTCAGTTTTCAACTACAGGTAAATTGATTCATGGTATTAATTTGAAACTACTTTGCAGTTGTACCTCTAACGTATTGCGATATAAGAAATCACAACAAATTCGCGGCAAAAGCTATCACTTTTATTATCTGATAATCAAATGATATATGATCCTAAAATTAGTTTCACATTCTCTCGCATTGTGGGAGATGAAAATAATTTCCCATTTATCAATTAGGTTGTAAATCCCGTTTTGGCAGTATATTACATTAAATTTATAAAAAGAACTTATTGTTTGATCAATTCATTCTCATAACACCAGATGCCTCACATGCACTATATACGAGGGTTGTTCATTTAATTCCCGGACGATCGCCATAGCGATTGGTTGGAACATGCGATTACAGTAAAATTTCGTTTCATAAAACTTAGTCACCAACTGGATTATTTGACAAACCATGAAATAATTTTATCCAACCGAACACAGACTATGGTTACTATAGTAACCGCTCAAACGACTACCCGGCCCAAACCAATTTTGAAGGGGTATGCAGACTGTTAATTAGGTAGGGGTAGTGATATTATTGCATATTTTTAAGCAGCAAACGTCTGAAAACAATATGTTTGTATCTAGGTCGTGTAATATAACATTTGATGTCGATTCCGTGTAGCCTTTTGCGTTCTAAAGACGCAGAGCGTGCTTCTATGAATATCGCGATGCGTTTAGACAGAACGGGTAATGAAAAGAGTTTATGAAAATATTGGCCGTACACCTGAAAGACTTAAGACTCTCTTTAAGAAAAACCCTTCAGATAAGTGTCGTAAATGTGAACCGTTGTTTATATATGAAATAAGCCGTTCTACGATGACATAACACCACCATGTGATGATCAAAGGCCGGGCAAACATACGGTCATCAACAGAAAATGTCGTAGATTCAAGGCCTGTTTTGCGGTAGACACTAATAGAATATTAACTACTGTATAAATTGCAGCTACATGCGATTTTATTGTAGTTATAGCATATTACATCACTACTGAACATCTTAACATGGCGAACATATGTGTCCGTGCAACTACTTGATCCCTAAACAATTATCAAACTATGCAACAAGTAGCGTTTTAGATGCAAAAACGACGTAACGTCACCATTTTTGACGTCGACTTGGGCCGACTAACGTTACACGCGCTTACTAAAACGCTAATATTATGAAAACCGTTCATTGTATTAAGTTGAAATTTTGTATGTGCACCAAGGAATGATGTGAATGTGCTAGTGTGAGTTTTCATCAATATCTGTCCAATCGTTTTTCAGCAATATCGATCGTCCGGGAATTAAATGAACAACCCTCGTATAGAGAGGTTTATTGATTGCATCAGTTAATATTTATAATGGATAAATTCTTGTGGGATTTTTTGGGAATATGGTATGATATTTCTATGTGTGCACATCTAAATTATACATGCAGTTGCTTTACTAGTATACATTGTATAAAAAGTCAGCTTACCAAAATAACCGTGTGGCATCGGTCGTGGTCTAATTCGTTTAGCTCTGGATTTGTAACCCGGTGATCCATAATCTACTCTCGATGAAGGAAGGTCATGTATTTTCATTTACATTTGACAGCATATTTTCTGGTTCCTACTTGCATGGGAAGTAAGTACTATTTAGGATAGGTCGAACGCAGTTCAGGGAAAGTGGTTTGGTGAACTAGTATCTGCCAGCATATACAACCGAACAATTGTCGAGAGAAGGCGTTAACAATTAATAAAGAAAAAAAACACAGCCTTTAGACCAGTAACTTTAAGTACCAGAGTGACCCGAGTTTATGTGAGTTATATTCTTAACTGACTTTTGGCAAACCCTGCGCGTTGTTGTTGGAATAGCAAGCCAGTACTGGTTTTAATATTTTCAGGATACTTCAACAGTAACTTATAAACTGGCATTACTTGAGTTCATCATTATTATGGTTGCAGAACTGTCCCACTTTGAATTTGTAAACAATTTTAAAGATTTTTACTTGAAGAAACTTATAAGTATTTATAAATATAAAGTGTATTTAATAACAGTACCCCGCATGAGAACATTAACCTCAATACCTCAAGTTGGCAAAGCAACGAATGTCTAATCATAAAGTATCACTATACTAGGGATAAAAATACCAGTGCTACGGTATTGCATACATACACAAATGGGAGATTCTTTAGAGTGTTAAAGTACGACGAAAATCTCTGTCAAGGAAAGGCTATGATGAAATATTTAGTAAACATAATGTAGTTAGAGACTTTGTGAAATATGAAGATAGAGTGACTGTCAGACGGTGACAAGAAACATGCACATACTTCCCGGGACAATCTGCCTACAAGCAGACACTTTACCAATACAAGTTACTTAATGTCTGAAGCTCTCACAAAACTGTTACTTAAGATAAGACAAATGCAGTCGTGAGTATACGATGACTAGTCATCCCCTTTCTTCTGAAACAGTCGGAAGTTCTTGTAGACCCATACTTCGACAATTACATTTGATTGGATTGACTGTAATGACTGGTTTGACTTTGCTTCAACATATCATATGTGCATGCTCGGATGGCAAAATTGTCAGGTTATCATCAAAATTCTATTTTTCTTAATTCAACATAGCATATCTCCCCAGTTTGAAATATTTTAACTTGTGGTATATTTGGTCTGTTTTATAGAAACATATTTTAATCGGGTGGAATATCTAAGGGTTATCTTAAACATGCCCTAAGTTCGACAAAACGTATCCGAGTGTTTTAATCCTTCGCGTCGATACAGTTTGATACCTTTCAAATAGCGTATTAACTTATCTATATGGTGCAGTGGAATTAAAATTTCATTGAAATACAAATCCCACAGAAAACAAGTACGTTTCATGCCCCGTAAAATACAATTAACGAGCCACATGATAAATATTTTAATTAATAGTATTACACCCGCTAATTACTAGTAAGATGCTTTATGTCTATACATCTGGTCAATCAGGCACATATAGAATATTTTTAACTCTGAAACCGTTAATGCTATTTAAGCTGGAGAATTAACGAGAGGTTGTTTGCTAAAATTTCGAATATCGACTACAGTCTTACTCGCACATAAACTGCACACTTACTACGCACATATTTATTATATTATATAAACGATATAAGTAATCATTGATCATCAATAACGGCTAACTATGATTGTATTTTAATAATTACAAACATTGTACATATAATATAATACATGTTCTTGTAATACTTGTATCTGAACGATATAGGTACAACTAATTGACACACCAAATGAACAAAACCAAATGCAAAATGTTTTGTAAACACCTTCCCAGTATCTGTGAATTAAACCAAGATGCTCCCAAATTTCAATATCTAGAAGTGAAAATGATGAAACGTTAGCATTTACTATACCCTCCCAAATCTCCCATCCAATGTATATTGTCCTTTTCCCCATGTCTCAAGCCTTTAGGAGAAAACTGAATAATGGGAAACCTTTTTTTGACCATCCTGGAGAAAGACAATTGACATTAAACTGAATACGATACATATGTTCATGAATGGTACATAACAATTTATAGCAATCGGACAGGGAAAACAGCACTCAACTTAACCAGCCGAGCAACGAAAACATAAATAACATTACATAGCACCAATACATGACACAACGCCAACATATAATATAATGAGAAGATGAAATACAAAAGGCCCATCACGTTTCTTAACGAGGTGCTAAAACGGTGGCCTCATGTAGGCGTTACTGTGACTTGATGACACAAACTATCATGCCCAAGACTGTGAAATCAAGCTACAAAACAGAATAACGCGGTAACCTCAAAGTACATAACGAATCAGAATTATGACTTGATAGTCAATTTATGATGCTCAAAAGACAGGCTAATACTATTACGAACATTAACATTACTATTGGTGTCGAGGACTAAGTCAGTAGGTTTCAACTCCCGCAATATTACACCATTATATCACATAACTTTCTTGTATCCAGGTTAGTATAGCGAGTACGTATAACTTTATACGTTCCACGTGTAGTATAAACGGGGGAGTTTTTCCAATGAATCAATGCGTATTTTGCGTTTTTAGTGTCATATGATATAAAGAATCTATCATTAGTTGTCAATCGATATATTTATATTAAAATCGTTCAGGAAATATTATTAAGCTCGCCTGAGGCTGGCTTAATAAAATTTCTAAAACTCGTTTAATATAAATTTATATCAATTGACAACTCGTGATAGATCCTCTATATATAGTATTCAAGAATATCATGACTAAATTCAAGCCGACAAATCGTTTTAGCTTCTACATGAAATAATTTTAAAATTGATTTACAGTTGCCGAAGTGCTACGTGAAGCAGTCCAATGGAGACAGTGACATCACATCTAACTTGCATGAATAAATAACAACCAAACACGGTAAATATTGAACAGTATAACTGTAATATTGATATATAAAAACATGCATGTGTATTACACATGACAAAGTGGCTGAAAGCATGCGATGTATTAAAGGAAGTGCGGTTATAGACAATGGGAACGCCCAATTACATTGCAATTTGATAGGTTACAAACCACTAAATGCCTCCGCGAACCAAAATAGGATACACTCAAATAGTCCCTAAATAAACTTGTGATTGTGTTTAAATGGTAGTATGCTTTGACAAGGCGGAACTGGAATCATCTAATTGGGTTTACAGGCATTGTATACATGTATGTGATATATTGAAACTGTTTTATTGTACATATTTTGAGATTTTGGCCAAAATACCAAAGCGAAAGTAGGGTAGGGTAAAACCCGGATTTGGTCGGTCCGCGCGCCTGTAAAAATATGTTCACAGCGTTGGACGGACAAAATTTTTCTTATATGATACGTGACCCCCTGTTTTTTTTGTATTTTCTTAAAGCTGGTAGCCCCTTCTTTTCATTGATATATGTCTGCCACCTGGCCATAGACTTTAACATGTATCAACCTGGGACTGACTATTGTAACTTTACATTGAGCTAAAGAACACATTTATTTAGTGGTTTGTGACCTTAAGAAATGACTCAAAAAATTAAAATGTATATTTACAATAATTTGACTTTAAATGTTTAGAAATACATTTTTCTGTGGGTTTTATTCCATTTTACAGTGAAATTTGTCTCGAAATGTGAAAAAAATGTGTTTTGGGGTGAACATTTAAGAAAAAAATGAAGATTTTTCCTCCACAAAATGACATTTTCATACCAATTTTGACCTTATTTAGGTATCAGACCTGGGTTATTGTGTATATAATTGAGGAATAGTCACATAATAAAGCACCCAACATAAAATAATTGCCCAACGTGAGGTTTATACAAAACTGCAACTGTTTAATTTGCCAGTATTCATACAATATGGCCAGCAGAATCCAAGAAATTGCGTTAAAGGCGCTTACTCTCTTTTGTCAAAATTTTGAGAAATCATGTCATTTTAGTCTGGAAAGTCATGATTTGGAGTTGTATATACATAGTAGTTGTCAAATAAGTGTTTAAATCAATCAAAATGGGGGAAAAGGGTTGTCTTAAGGTTACAAACCACTAAATGCCTCCGCGAACCAAAATAGGATACACTCAAATAGTCCCTAAATAAACTTGTGATTGTGTTTAAATGGTAGTATGCTTTGACAAGGTGGAACTGGAATCATCTAATTGGGTTTACAGGCATTGTATACATGTATGTGATATATTGAAACTGTTTTATTGTACATATTTTGAGATTTTGGCCAAAATACCAAAGCGAAAGTAGGGTAGGGTAAAACCCGGATTTGGTCGGTCCGCGCGCCTGTAAAAATATGTTCACAGCGTTGGACGGACAAAATTTTTCTTATATGATACGTGACCCCCTGTTTTTTTTGTATTTTCTTAAAGCTGGTAGCCCCTTCTTTTCATTGATATATGTCTGTCACCTGGCCATAGACTTTAACATGTATCAACCTGGGACTGACTATTGTAACTTTACATTGAGCTAAAGAACACATTTATTTAGTGGTTTGTGACCTGATAACAATTAAAGTTGTTATTGCCATGACAAGTAGCAATACAATTGCACACATAGACTACTTTATTAGAGCATACCACCGCGAACGAGTAGATATTCCCGATCATTGTTAATTGACAGACGACTGTCTGGCAAAATTCATCGTCAAAGTAATTCCTATTTACTTTTTCTAAAGCTGTTTCATTACGATTTCTAAAGTTTATGTTGACTTCAAAATTGAGTCAATGTGATTGATTAAAAAGGTGACCATTTGTGTAGCGTATTCATTGTATTGTACATGCTATAACTGGCGGCAATTGTTGCAGTCATATTGGAATTTAAACGCCTTGTTTATATTTTGGAAACGTGGTCTTAAGATTTTGATCAATCAACTTGCAACGTGTACACTTTTGTAAAGGGTAATAACTCGTTTTTAATAACTTAAGTTAAATAGGCTTGTGTATAATTTAGTTCTCTCCTTGTATCCTGATTATATTTCAGGGGATTAAATTAACGTCAAGAATCAGACTGACACACCGGTGAAAATACTCCACGGATTGCACTGACACGCACAAAGTGACAATCACATAAATGTCAACCGTCGTATATGATAATCTTGCCAGAATGTCTAACATCCGATACTTAAACGATTGGTCTTCTGCTAGCATATATGTATAGACATATAGAAATACCTTGTTTGTGCCCTCTAAGTCACCATTATGGTTATGAAACTAGGTCATTTAGCTTTTTGATATTTGTGACTTGGGAATTTCATTTCCTCCTTCGGTAATGTGGGCATTGTGCTATTTATGTTATTTGATGTTTCAAATATGATTTCTGTGCTCGGCTGGTTAGGTTCAGTGCTGCTTTCCCTATCCGATTGTTGCACATCTTTTTTTAGATGTATCGGGTTGTTATTGCTATAACACATTTTTAGAATTGGTAAGTTTATTTGTAAGTTAGTACTGTATGCATTCATTTATTCCTATACTAATATATGACTAACAACGTGTTGAAACAATGGTACAAATGATAATGGACCCAACCAGCTTGACTAAGTCGGATTCCTCTGCGTTTTGTATCATATTGACAGAAGGTAAACACGTTTGTTGTCACATGGAATTTCAGAAACAAAAATATTGGCTCTTTAAGTCAGTTATATTATTTTCAATGTTCAGCAAAAATAGAGTTTGTGTAATGTTGATTGTAACACAGAGACACAGTCCTGTGAGCATCGTCTGTATTGTAATACTGTATAATTCGATCATTCCCAAGTAATATCTAATTTGTGTCCAGACTAGCACTGTGCCTCATACGTTTGTTTTTATCAGTTAAGCGGTATAACTTGACACAGTACAGATACATATTGACCTTTAAAAAGGAACAATATACACACTACGCAATGTGTAATAAAATACAGCAGCCAATAAACCAAAGTATACCTCATAATACGCATGAGTGCACATTTTTCTTCGGAAATCGTAATTACTGTTTATGAACCTTTCAATCGGCCGATACGTTGAAAACCTAAACCCCGTTTAGTTTAACTGATCAAAGGTTGTTTCGTACAAGTGCTAGATTATTTACATTACCATCACAAATTGTGTAATAATTCTGTTTTTAAATTGTATTAGCTTGGAAAATAACCAGCAACATTCCAGACATAATAGGTACGTCGAGATACTTAGTGGGTCGCTAATGATACAGGAAATGATTGCTTTCAATGTAGATATGGAAGACAATAATTGTGATTAAAACACAAGCTTAAGACATGTAATTAAATTATTTGAATGGTGCATTGTATAATCGATATGAATAAAGAATGTCGAACCTTTCTAAGACATTACTTAGCATATGTAATAGCTAGCCTCATTAACTAAGAAGTCTATACTTTACATTGTATCTCAAGTAACATGCTATAGAGCAATGCGGTATTGATGGTTGTTCAGGGGTTATTGGTTAAGTTGTCGTTCGGCATTTGGTAAAATAATGCCAGAGCTGGATATCAACTAAAACGAGGGTCATAAACTATGAAGATTAAGATGCTACGATAAATTATTGTTTACCCTCCAAATGTATAGACAGTGTTAGTAAAAAGTTTCGAGTTATCAGTTTTAAAACTTTGAATTTTTAATTCGTTTGCTAAACATTTGACGCTCAGTATAGTTAGAACCCACAAATTGCAATACTAGGTTAAATAGATGTTTACCCAAAACAGAGCATTATAAGAATAGTCAGGCACAAGACCAATATTAAAACGTCAAGAAGAGCAATCGAAGGGACTCAAATCGTTTCAAAGTATCAAATCCATGACGTTTATTGCACAAATGAGGTAACACCAATACACATATTATAAGAATACAGATATACACTACACATATTGAATGCATATACTACGCATGGTACTCGATGCAGTGAATCATACATGTATTTATCATTGTAGGTACTTCAAAATGTTAACACTTACATGAAACTACTCTCAACAAACTGTATTATCTAAGAAACATACGATGGGTCTAACATGAACAAATATACCAGACAAGACACAAAACCACCCAAAGAAGACATACACCGAATAGGAGACACACAAACAACTATATCACAAGGGAGACATTGAACAGACAAATATAAAGCACCACACGGAGAACCAAAGGTAAACAATGATGCATATTGAATCACGTCAATGTGGAACTTTGCAGGAAAGTAAAACTTATAGTAAGTTATCGGACAGGAAAACAATACTCGTAAAACTACTGAGCATAAAAGCCAGACACAAAACAAAACAGAACAAAATGACCATCGCAAAACGAAAATGAATAAGACAAACTAAACTATGCAGCTATACAATCCTTCTTTCGTCTGTCAATATGATGAAACATAATCCAAAAGCCTCATTACTCCATCCGTACGTCTATCATTCAATTAAAACAAGGTTCATAAATATAAACAAATTGTATCTAACGTTATACAAGACGTTCTAAAGGGAACTTCTGAATATTTTATAGAAACACGCATCAGATGTGGAGGAAAAACTGACTTTTCATTACAAACTATGTACGGTACTGGCAAGTCTCTCCAAGGACATTCATAAATCAAGGAGATGCTGCTACGTAGTAAATGTCAATTATTGCACCCGAAAGGAACACCGGAACGAAATAAGTACATAGGAAGTGTTTATCGAAGTTTTTTTTGTCAGGCAAATGATCTATTATAGTTATTACTTTTTACCGAAGCGGCAAATGTTATGGAAGTGCCATCAGATTTATAACTATGTATATTGACGTGTACATAGTGTATATATTGGCGAGTATTCCTAATTCAATAATGGTTTGGATGGGTACATATTATTTTATCGCCCATGATAAATACCCTATGATAAAATCTTTAATAGTTTACAATTGATCGATTGAACCAAGTAAACTGTTATAATGAATTTTCCAAATTGAATTATATTATTAATTTAAAACTATACTGTCCTTTTAGTTTTATTCTATTACGATCTAGGAAACCACGGCACGTACATTGCATAAGGCTTAAGTTAAATGGTGTGGAATATCAAATGTTATAGCTTAATTAAGAAAACCGAATCAAATATATAATAATTGATATATATTTAATGAAGTATAAATGTTACCCAATTACATCAGAAACAACTGACATATCTAATAGTGATTAAGTGTGATTATACTGCGATATCAGTACGATTCCCCATCACGAAAGGTCAAACATAATATTTTAAACGTTTTAATAGTATCATAGTTCGGGGTTACAGTAATTTTAGCATTGCCTTAATTTCACAAGAGTGGTCATTGCTATGCATAAGCCGTCTGTCCTCATTTCATCGAGAACAGCACAAAATATAACATGCCAAGTGAATATAAACACCAGCCGTAAGTCATTAACGAAAACGTTCGCCGCGAGAATTAGTTCGTCACGCGAACTACTTATTGAACGATTATAATCGTTTGCCGCAAACATATTCAAGATGGCGGAGATAGACGATTTAATGGCCTAACTTGTTCTATAAGAGTTTCAGCCGTACATTGAACATAAGGATTAGAATACTTCTTTCATGTTCTATTTATTCAGCTTTGGTATCCACACTGTATCACAAATGCAAAACACATACAATCTACAGTTAATGTTTAAATCGCTAAGATTATAATAAATTAAATCAAATTTTTATCTATCCGCCATCTTTGTTCGCTTGGAAACGCTTGGCGAACTATGTGTAAAGGTCGTTCGCGATTGGCTAACATGTTCGTGGCAAACTTATCGTTCATCAGCGCGAACTCACGTATTGTTCGTGAACGTTGGTGAGCGTTTTCGTTAATGAACGTACGGCAGACACAAACGCGACATTCTAAAACGTGTAAATGAGCGAAGGCAATCACAGTAAAGGAAATGTTATAATGAAATATTTACAGAACATAATGGAGGTGAAGATTTGAGAGAAATGAAGCAAGACTTATCGTCAAACAGTGACAAGAAACATGCACATACTTCTTTCCGGGACAATCAGCCTTCAAGCAGAACATACATAGTTTCCTCCTGATCCAGTGCTCACAAACATATTATCCCGAAAGCAAATATGAATGCAGACGTGGGTATACAAATCTATACACGGATGCACCACCAATTCTCTGTCTATTAAAACGTGATATTGAATTTTAAGTATTCTTATTGTACAAAATGTATCTAAAGTTTAGAGAACCAGTGCGAAACGAACACACACGGGACTGATGGGCATACAATCTGGAATAGGCGCATTATCCCCAGACTATGAAAAAGATTTAATTGTTTCATGTTACCATTGATAATTATACATGTAGCAGTATGTAGATGCACGTCAAATACACAGTTTTCCTGGTCGAGAGTTAAAGCTTTCGTATTACTTTGATACCTCATAATTGAGTTGTACGTCTTGTGCTTATCGCTGGAAGTCGGTCATAGAAATCAGACACGTTGCATGTGGATGATTCATACCGAAGCTCGAACGCAGCGAAAATTCTTAATTTCTTTTAAACTGTCTGATGATGATACATGTATCATTACTTTTTTCGCTAGAGAAAAGTTGTTCAGAAAATAAGCTATTTTATATACATTAAGTAAATATTTAACAAGTTACCAAGGCATTATCAGAATTTTTAAAATGCCCCTTGTGTTATGTAACGAGCATTAAAACGTGACTTAACAACGCCTGATAAATTAATTATAGTATTACTCAAGCTTTTAACTATAAAGATGCTTAATGCCTGTACATGTTGTCAATTAATTCATTCATTAATGCAGAAACAGTCTTGATAATATGTTATTCTGAAAGGATCAACGCTATTATTGTCCATCGAATTAAAGAGACAATGTGTGATAAGATTTAAATTTTATGGGAGGAAGTCGACCTGGGTCATGAAAAAAATTATTACCAGTTTACTAATAATACCTACCAATTCAGTTCACATGGAGTATAGTTCGATATATTATTAATATAAGTTTACTTAGCAACATTTGAATCGCATACATAATATAGTTCATGGTATATCAATAACATTGATCTGAAACAATTTACCTACAAGAATCTCTTAAATTTATCAAACGAAGCCCCGACTTCACCATCAAGACACGGACATGGCGCTGTCTAGCTCTAACACATTCCCTAGTTTTGATGCACTCAACACAAATCCCCTGCCTGGTGTATAACAATACCAGCGAATCTTCAAAAAAAATTGGGCAAATTCTCATAATTCACAACAACGATATTGTGTATAATACATGTATATATCTTTATTCTCTTGTGGCGTCTAGAGACCCCTGCGTTTCCAATGATCGATTATACAAAAATCGATTGGGAAATATCCTCTGTTAAATATCACAAGATTATTATGTGTGGCATAAATGTAAATGTATTTATAAATGAATAAAACTGAGTAGATATTTATGTCGCGACTGGTATTCGAACAGGGATCGTCAAGTTGCAAATCATGCGAACGCACTTATCAATTGACCGATGCCATAGTAGGAATTGCGTACAAACTATAAGCAAACTAATTATTCGAGTAGGCAATACAATTCTGCGTATTGCATAATTGCATTTGTTCTAACATTTCCAATGGTTGTTGTTAATTAACGTTCAGACAATTCATTATGTTCTCTATTTCCATAGACAGTGTATAGCCTCATAGCATCGTTGTGTCTTAATACCCTAACATTTGCGAATGTTACGTCTTGCAAGTGACATTTCCGATAACTCCTTTTGAATTATTTCGTTAAAATATTTTAAGACTGTCAGCAACTAAGAACAAAATAAACTACTTGTAACCAAATTGAATGTTATATTTTATTTTAAGTGTAATTTTACAGGCAGTGCCATATTCACACCAGATAACCTTCCCATGTATAGTTCTGTGTACAACAGATGCATGTAATGTGGGTTAAGAAAAAAAAAAGGAACTAAATATTTTTATAAATGTTTTACGGAAACCACGACGATGCGACTTTGATCTCGTGTAATGTCAATAATGAATCATCCATTTATGTCACGTGGTTCTAATATAGTCCGTTCACTTCATCTTCAAAATTCATAAAGATAATCAGATAAAACTTGTCTGTGTAATGGAATCAACTAATAAACCAAAACGGATGACCAACTAAGCGGGCTCTCCAAGTCTCAATCCTCATTAGAGCTCCAAGCAAAACATTGTAATATGACAGTTGTATCATAACCATGGTTTAGATGATTGCAAATACGTTATAACATCACAATAAATTGTTTTAGGGTTTAATAAAGAATCAATCAAAGGATCTTGATTAACTGTAAAAACACAAGTGAATTTAACCAGAAAATTGGTGCCATAATCACTGATTCTTCGTTTACGTCTTCTTCGATCAGGTGCATACGGCTTCCACTATTTCAACGCGTTATACAAACGGCAAAATACATACTCTCCGACACTGTATGATAGTGACGTCATTGTATCCACTATTTATTCATAATCAAGGTATATAAAGGATTTAGGATAACACATATAGATGTAGAGGTATCGTTATCAATCAGTATATTGCAAGCGAGACATAGGCCTGTGGATGTGGCGGTTGCTTCTCGTTCGGTCGATGAAAGCTTGTGGTATCCAATACATTATATTAGAGTACATTTGTGTGTCACAAAATTCATGCCCTTTTCATATATATTTTAATGTTTGTGGTCTTAGATATGCCGCCTCATTAAAAGAAAATTTGAATCAAGAAATGGAACACCAATGTCCATATGGAATTAATTAGAACGTTCAATGACGTTATGGGAAGTTGAATATTCGTGCCGTAAATACGGCAACTATGAACATTTGCAAAAACAATTAGTTTGAAATATTGATATATACCGTTGTATAGTAACACACGGAATTACCAATAAGGTTGAAAATCACGCTTAGTAAGCCTATCGCATTATAGCAGTGATATAAATATTATTAAAATGTTTTTTTGTAAATGAAGATCATAGCCTTTATTTACCAGTCTGCATTCTTTTGGAACATGACATGCTTAAATGTAGTAAGTACGTGCTTAGACCTAATTATAATTTGTTGAATATTAGCCACATGGAAATCTTAAAAAGTTTTGGGACGTTTATGGGTTCTAAATACTCAGAACATTTTCATAAATGTGTACTTTATTTGATATTTTGCGAATGATTATTTTCTGACTAGTAAACAGTGTAATAAAGAACGAAAGAAACATGGACAATCCACGTTTACAAGACAAAACATGAACACTACTCATCATACTCGTGGTTCCAGAAAGAACAAATCTCCCGCGGCATAACCCTTCTTTTATGAATGTACAAATGTACTTGCATATATCATTGTGCATGTTCACTTTCGCAATGTCATTGTTGGGGTGTTGTTGTCCTTATGGTCAGGCGACAGTCTGTCGGAGGGGTATTTCGAGTTTTGTAGCTTCATCAATAGTTCTTGATTTGTTCTTATCTTTAAAAGCTGCATTGTCCTCCGACAGGCTGTTGTATCTGTATAGTTGTCTACAAAACAACACAGAACAGACTATTGTTGACAGTCGCCCACTTAACTCGTAGGTTATTTATTTTCATTTAGTTTCAGACAGAGCTAAACGAATAGGATGAGATTTCATGAATCACATTACCGCAGACTTAATACAGGTACACATCAATACCAAGTAAGAGAAAGTCCCGTTAACATTGTTAGTATGCATTACATCGCATATATTGACGGACAAAAGCTTCAGACTGGTAGATGAATCTGATTGAGCGCGAAGATGAAAGTTTTCTCTTAAGCATTATTGAATGTCTAGTCGAATTCTGTTATTCAATTCAGATAAGGATTATGCAGTCAATTAATTCTCCCAAATAAACCATCTTCCCTGGATAAATGGCATTTGTTAAGGCTTGGGGAAGAGTCTCATTAAGTCGTTTACATAGATGTTATCTGTTCTTGCTGATTGTATTGTGTCTACGTACTGGGCACAAAATATCTACCGCCTAGTACAAGTAAATCAGGATACTAAAGTGTATGCGATTTAGAGTTGATTGAACAGATTACAACTTTTACAAAAAATCTAGAACTCTGTACTTGAATCAAACTAAAGAGTCTTGGTAACATTAAGAATCATACCAAAACAAACCTAAATAAAATTAAACGGGTAATATTCCTGCTAGACCCCATTACTAAACGGATATTTGACTTCTTAGAAATGTGTCCGTTACTGAAGTGTGGGGTTATTGAGTGTAGAATGTATGGCTGACAGATATCATATTTTTTCTATTGTTACTTTAATATACAAAAAATGTAATTGTTAAGTTGTTTGCTCTTTGTGCTAATGTGTGCTTCGTATGACTGTTGTTTACCTTGCTCGCTTTGGCAGTATCTATTTGTGCCTCAACTCATAAATGAACGGAACATGATACCAAATAAAAATTCTAGGATCAGGAACTTCATCCAGTGGAGATACAATAAAGTCTGAATTAATAAGCTTTAAACATTACTTTTATAGAATCATCAATAAATACAATTTTCTTTGATGATCTTATATGTTTAAGCTTTCTATTCAAATCATGGCAATAAATCGTCAATTTACGGAGTATTTAAAATTGATGGGACAAAAACCCATTATTATAAAGGTGGGATGTTCAAAATGTTCTAAATTGAGTTACAAAACATTTGCAAATATCGTTTCAATGGTAATACGCATTTCTTCAGCCTAATAATACATAAACATTCAAAGCAAAACTTGACTAGTTTTTTTTAAACAGTCGTATTTAAATATAATCGTATTTAGTTTTTACTTATTTCATGTATCCATTACACACATACGTACTAATTACACTTTCCTATAGTTCGGGAAAGTGCGTAAACCCTCTTTTTGAATAGCAATCTGTCCAGAAACAGACTTTTCAGAATTAGAATTATTGTTTGTCGTTATGTAAAGGTTTTAACAAATTGGACAAAACAGAAATTGAAGGTTGAACAATAGAGGCATAATTATTGTATGTGTCTTGAATGTAACGGGATGTTTCATTTCTTAAAATAGGAATATATACAATGCAGTGTTGGACACATACTTTTGCACTAAGCACAAAGCATACTTTTTAATCTCTCATGTACACAGTTTATTTATTACCATCAGTTTAGTAAGTGCAATTACCTCATGTTACGACTTTTCCTGTAACGGATCATTTTGTTGAAGGAAAGAGAACCTACTATTGTTACAGGAAAGACAGTATTATAAATATTTAAATATCAGTAAAATGTCAAAATCAAGCTATTAGTCATGCCTTTGTTTGCTTCCAACATTAACCATATTGTTACTATTTTGTCTTTAAACTTGGATCCTTTTAAATGCGGTACATTTATAATTAATTGTTAGTTCATTGATTAAAATATATCTAGTTAGTTAAAGCTAAATTCATGTTGGAATGCATACTATACACATATGGACATCAATACATTCGTTTGAGGTTATGATACAGTTAATACTGTCATGTTTTGTGTTAACCTTTCTGTTGCCAAATTGGATTCTATTCGAGACACTCCTTGGATATCACATGTTCTATCAGTGAAACTAGAGTCCATGTTGTCAGAGTGACCGCCAATTTGCTCCGACACATATGGAGCAGAATTGACCTTCACGATATTCAAGTATATTAATGTACTCTCCCCTTACTTCTATATTCTATCGAATAAATCTGTTACGATCTGAAAATTATTAATGTATCTAGATTATATAGAATGAATGTGCTTTTCAATACAGCTGATGGTAATACCTAATTACGGTAACCGTTCTAATTCAACATAGCCGATAATAAGTGTCCTCATGACTACTATTGCAGTTCTTGAGAATGCCAACCGCCAATTATTTTAATAAACTAACTGATTCTTTAACGGTTTATCTGCATTTACAAAACTCCAACCAGTGTGTGATAATGTAATCAAGATATCAACCGAAAGCTGAACTCATATATTTGGAAGCCATCATCAGTATGTTTATAAAATAGATCATGAAAATAAAAGAAGGAAAGTAAAGCATGATCAGTAATTTGTTAACTTTTGAGATCCATCAATATTTTATTGAGAACAATAATTAAATTTTACAGTAACGATGTCTATTCCTGTCTACTATATTTAGCCGTAAAGCAATACATAGACTCTTTCGAATGGACACAGACTACCGGCAAGCTTTCTATGACACCTGTCTTACATGAATTTAGCAAAACATAACGTAAATAATCAAAGACTCACACAGGGTACAAGTTGATTCATGTACACCGACTAAGAAAAACAATTTATTGAACTTGAAGGTACGCTGTAAAATCCTGAACCCAGATGACAGTTGAAAGAGATAAATACCGAAAGTGAACTTGATGAGAATGATAATCAGAGAAATATATTATTCTTTACAAAACATCTATCTCATAAAATACTCTAGACCAAGTTAAGCCGTTCGTGAACATTCTCATTTGGAGCTTCGTTGTTTTGTTTTGTTGACAACAAGTTATGTTTATCTATGGGTAAAGTTTGACCTAAATGAACTGTATATTTTATACGGTGCCTATTGAGAATCAATCGACGATGCTGGTCTCGTAAATCTACTGACGTAAAACACTAAATCACTAAATTACTGAACGATAATGGACATATATTGAAAGGTTCAATCAATATGTGTATAATAAAGGTTGATAATAGTGACCTTACACAACTTTTCGTTGACATTAATTATGTGACCCACAATTGAACAAAGATTACTAACTGACAACTAGGCCAGCGGTTATCATTAAGCTTCCTTACAAAATATATACATATACTTCCTACGATGGTTTGCTTTACTTTTACAAACTATGCCTATCAACTTCGATGGCAGAAATGACATCTAAACATTGCCATATACTACTATGATGCTTTAAGAGCCACTTAAATAGTTCGATAGATTCATGTACGCATGATTATCAATATTAAGCCTATTTGTAGCTACGGAAATTCTGTTTGAACAATACATATACATGTAACTATAATAATCTGGAGCACATTTTAGAATGTATTGTCAATTTTAGTTATATACTACTGTACCAAATCATGTAAACTGCTTCGTTTATAACAGTAATTAATGTTGATATTCAATGCAATAGGATTTTTAGTCCAAATGAAATACTTGTACATGACTAGTTGCATATCTAGCAACAGATGGTATAATACTAGATCTGATCGGTTTACAGGACGCTAAAAGGTCTTCAATTTTTTCTTGATGTTGCTTTTTGTGAAAATGGTCCGCTATATGAACATAATACAAGATATTTCGAATGTGGTGTAACGTACGAGATTGAGTGTAAAACAGAAACTTGCCGTTTCAATTATCTAACTAATGTATTCAAGTGTTCATGAATGTGACAGTTGATATAAACCTGACTGGTTCACATTGAACAGAGAACGTGTGATTAATTATCCCGGAAATGTAGAAGACACGGTAAAGAAGCGTAAAGTAATTAATTATACAATGAGTTCATGTCAACATAACAATATATAGCTCCAAAATTTAATAATAGAAATCTTATCAACGTCAGTGTCGAGTTGTTTGCAAATATGTTTTGTAAAAACAATCAATTCGAAAGTATTGCTGGTTTTTGTTTGGATGATCGTCATATGGCAATACTGCAGTTATTGGTATGTGGCAAGAATTTACAAAATCACACTGCTTCAGTCACTTACGTCATTTTAATAAGGCATGTGTATTGTGCTACATTTGAATATTAATGGATGAAGTACTCAGCTCAGTGTTTCAGATTCATTATTGACGTTAACCGAGAACCGTTAATCATTGTTTTCTAAATAGCATCATGCTTTGATATAATACAAACCCTCTTGAGTGTCAACTAGATCGATGAAACAGTTTCCGGTAACACATCGCATCAAAGGCTTTAATGTTAACTGCGATGTTCTAACCGAAAAATCTAACTATGACCTGCACTTAATAAAACACTCACACTTTTTTTAAAGTAGCTAAATAATAAATTACGGACTATTGAACCGTAATGTGATTGAACTTTGTGGAAATTGTTCTATTATATACATGTATCTTATACTCTTCCTTGGACTCTGTTATTTGTAGATGAAACATTACACTCCAAAATAACTGGACTAACTGAGCAACGAAAACATATATAACAATACATAGCACCAAAACATTTCACAACGCCAACATATAATAGAAGATAAAATGCAAAAGGCCCATCTAGTTTCTTAACGAGATGCTAAAACGGTGGCCTCATGTAGGCGTTACTGTGACTTGATGACCCAAACTATAATGCCAAAGACTGCGAAATCAAGCTACAAAACAGACCAACGCGGTAACCTCAAGGTACATAACCAATCAGAATTATGACTTGATAGTCATTTTATGATGCTCAAAAGACAGGCTAATACTATAACGGACATTTATATTACTATTAAATCTAGTGGTGTTGAGGACTAAGTCAGTATGTTTCCAACTCGCAATATTACACCATTGTATTCTTCAAGAATATCATAACTTGATTCAAGGCGACAGATCGTTTAAGCTTCTACGTTAACAGTTTAAAAATGATTTACAGTTGCTAAAGTGGTATGTGAAGCAGTCAAATAGAAACAGTGACATCACATCTTACTTGCATGAATAAATAACGACCCAGCAACGTAATTATTGAACAGAATAACCGTGATATTGTTAGCTCTATAAGTCAGTAATATTATTTTGAATGTTCAGCGAAACAGAGTTTGTGTAATGTTGATTGTATAAAATGTATAATCACTGTCCTGTGAGCGCCGTCTGTATTGTAATACTGTATAACTCGATCATTCCCAAGTAATATCTAATTTGTGTCCAGACTAGCGCGTTGTCTCATACGTTTGGTTTTATCAGTAAGGCGGTATAACATGACTTGGTCCAGATACACATTGACCTTTATAAACGGCTTAATATACACTACGCAATGTGTAATAAAATAACACCCAATATACCAAAATATACCTCATAATACTCATGAGTGCACACTGTTCTTCGGAATTCGTAAATATTGTTAATTCTCAGGACTTCGCCAGAGGAAAGGGATGCACATCTCAATCACCTGCCACGGCCGATACGTTGAAAACCTAAACCCCTTTAGTTTAACTGATCAAAGGTTGTTTCGTACAAATTTTTGCTTATTTACATTTCAATTACAAACTGTGTAATAATTTCTTTTTTAAAAATGTATAAGCTGGGAAAATAACCAGCATCCTTCGAGGAATTCCTTCGAGGAATAATAGGTATTTAGGCTAGTGGCCAAACCTCAAACAGTGGCTTAGAAATGGGTGCAACGCCTCCCCCATGTTAGAACATTTCACAACCTGTTTTTTATTGAAGAGGGGCGTCTTGGGCGTCGGAAAACGATGGTTGTGAGTTTTGGATCAATGAAGGTCATTATGAAAATCGACATTTTATGTGTGTTTTTAAGCGTTTTGAGAGGCAATTTTACGACACATTTTGTCCATGTACAAAACAATGCAGATACCATTTTACTCAAGAAAAACAATGCACATACATAATTATTGTTGAAACATATTACAATATGGTTGTTTTATGACATAATAAAACAATAACTCCATACTAGCTTGTAAACACCTATTTTTGGGGTAAAAACATTAAAAAATAGTTACTACCTTCCCATCCAAGCTATTGTATTCCGAATAGAACAATTAATGAAATTGTAGTGCTCCGATTCCTAAAATTCGCAGTTTTCGTTTATGTTTTTTAACAATTTAACCCCAAAATAGTCGCAATTTGAGTAATAGATGGTCAATAGATTTTTGATATGTAAAACTACAGAGCATGGAACCCATCCAACGTTTCGATTTGCAATTAAGGTAGTCTAGTATCATACTAAAACGGTGCAAGTTATAATTTTGATATTAAATGACCGTGTATAGCTCTATGCACTTTAAAAAGAGTTCAGCCAACTAAAAAGTATCAACAATAGTGTTTATGACATCGGTCATATCAAAATTGATCACTTAACATGTTTTCATTACTTTGTTTGAGTTATTAATCTTGTGTATTAAGTAAAATGTTCTTTCGAGTAAACAATTTAAAAAAAAAAGAACTTTTAATTCGTTTGCGAAACTTTTGACGCTCAGTATATATACTACGCATGATTCACGATGCAGTAAATCAGACGAAGAGATACACTGAATTGGGGACACACAAACAGATAACTGTTACATAAAAACACGTGATTTTACGGCACGGTCATTGACTGTTTGTAGAACATACCTCGGTAAAACCACACTTTTGTAAAATGTATGACTTAATAATTATACGATTCACTAAATATACCATATAATTTGCATTTGTTAGTAAACAAAAGTACATCGTTTTTATATAATACATGTTTTCAACGGTGCTTATATAGCGCATGGGAAGTCAACCATATGAATAAGGTCTATTGTAATTTATTGTATGGATAATTCAACATGACAGATGTAAAATTCATTTATAGTTTAAGTGTGAATGTAGTGTATGTGTTGCACTGATCATGAAGTCGTAATGTGCGCAATATCCTATCTACAACTCGATTTTATTCATACCTGCATCGTATTTAGTGTATACATGCAATCTATCTATGACGATCTTTTGATTGTGATAAATATATGTTTTGATAATGTATGTATGCTTATAGTTGCGAAATGATTACATGCGTTTGGACTTAAGCTAATATAATATATGCTATTCCATATGACATATTTTAAATACGTTTGTATTTGTATGAATATAGTTTATTTAGCGTAAATGTCTCTATACCGATGTTTTTGGAATAATACAAGTGCTATGTTTAGTATATGCTTCATCAAAGCCACTCGTACTAAGTTAAATATATTTATATATGCTAAGGGTGAATTTGGTATATGACATATTTGAATTAGTACAATTACGATATGTTATTATATGCATGAATAATCAATATCGTCATTTCATATTTGCATGAGGGAATCAAAGATAGCAATTTACATAGGTGTTATGAGAATGGTATTTGATGTATGTGTCATTGAAATATGCATGAAACATTTATGTGTGTACATGCATGCTACTGAGCAAGTTAAATAGTTCTAAAAATGCATCGCAAAATGCTGTAAATTTCATGAAGTAAGTTAAATATTTATGTATTGCACTGATCATGCTGTCCTAATATGTGCAATATCCTACCTATTACTCGATTTTATTCATACCTGCTAAGTTACGTATGCTGTACATTTAGTATATAAATACACTCTATATATATATGATGTTCTTTTGATTGTTATATATGTAGGTTTTGATAATGTATGTACGCTTAAAAACTAAATGATTGCATGCTTTTCGTTATAAACAAATCTATCTATTATGACATTCCATGTGACAGATGTTAAATACTTTTATAGTTGTTTAGTGTGAATGTATTTTATTTAATGCACATGTCTCTATATCGATACCTTTAGATTGGTACAAGTGCAATGTTTAGTACAATAACGATATGTTAGTAGATGCATTTTAAAATGATCAATATCACAATTTCATGTTTGCATGAGGGAATCAAAGCTAGCAAGTTAAAATGGGTTATGATAATGAGTTCCGCAAATATGCTATATATTTTCACGAAATAAGTTAAATGTTTATGTATTGCACTGTTCATGATGTGCAATATCCTATCTATTACTCGATTGTATTCTTACCGGCTAAGTTAAGTATGTAGTACATTTAGTGTATAAATACACTATATATCTATAATCTTCTTTTGATTGTAGCGGATGTATGTTTTGATAATGTATGTATGCTTATATAGTAGCTAAATGATTGCAGGCGTTTCAATTTAAACAAATACAATATATGTATCGGCAATCAATTTATCCGTCTAGCCAGCATGAGGAATTGGCATGTTTTAACAATACTTCCTTTGTTCTAAATACTCTAATTATTGCATTAAATTCATACCAGCTACGTAAAGCATGCATTCACTATAATAAGTATATTTATAATAATGACTTGTTGTTTTTTGGGTTTTAATATGTAATATGAGAAATATGTTGGATGGAAAATGGTATGCATGCAACTATTATAATGAATGCATAAATGTTTATATATGCTTATGGCGTATAATTCTAAGATTGTCAAGCATGAATATGAGAAATATGTATGATTGAACATGGTAAACGTGTATCCTTTTGAATGACTGTGTTAATGTTTACGCCTCTTAAAAACAAAATGTCTTGCTCTACAAGAATAACAACTTTGAATTCCAAAATATTTAATACATTTCTGGTATACTTCCTTTAACTTCTTTCAATCGTCTCGCCTTTTTTAAGTGTCATTAATAAAATAAGTATGTTCTGAGATTAAAGATAGTCAAAAACAATGCTTTAGTCTTTTAAGCCATTAACAAAAACAATATGACATTTTAGAGATCAATACGAACACTGAAATGTTTTAACAGTGTACACAAATTATATAAGAGGGCGACTACCCTGAGTGTAGGAAATCAATTTAAACATGTTTTCACTTTTCTTTTTTTATATTTTCCTTATCAAATCTTTATTATATGTTGTCATAGAAGTCGTGGTTTTTCCAATTTTCCAAAATGAGTCTTAAAATATCCTCGTACAATGTTAGAGGGCTAGGAAATAAAATAAAACGTTTAGCCATATTTAAATTTATCGAAGATCAAAGCATTGATATATGCCTCATTCAAGAAGCACATTTTACTAGTAGGTATGCAAACATTTGGAAAGGTGACACTAAATACGATATATACTTTAGTGGTGATTCATCGAATAGTGCGGGTGTAGGATTTCTAGTCAGCAAAACGAAAGATATCAATGTCATTAAAACAGAAGAAATAGCAATAGGAAGAATCCTGCTACTGAAAATAGAAATAAATAGCCATGTATATTATATTATAAACTATTATGGACCAAACAAGGATGATACAAAACTACTTATTAAATTAGAAAACTCTATCAAAAAAATAAATAACGAAAAACTAATCATAGGAGGAGACTGGAACCTCACACTTAATCCATGCATTGATAAACGGGGAGGAAATATGAATACACATACCTTATGTAGACAAAAACTTACTAAAATAATGGACGAAAATGATCTTGTAGACATATGGAGGATCCAACACCCTAAGCAAACTAGATATACATGGAAATCAAGTACAGTGTCATGTAGGCTGGACTTCTTTATAATAAGCGACAGTGTAACAAATTCAATAAAAAGGCAGAAATAATAAACAGTTTAAAATCCGACCATTTAATCCCTAACATATACATACAGACAAGCTGTACTAAACGTGGCAAAGGAAGCTACAAAATGAACAATACTATTTTACTTAACAGAGACTACCAAGAGCGAATAAAGAAAGCAATTAATGAAATTAAAGATTACAATAAAAACTCAAACCCTCAAATACTATGGGAACTTATTAAAGGAGCAATTAGAAACGAAAGTATAAAATTCTCTATAAAAATGAAAAAACTACAATCGGAAGAAACTGATAAAATAAACTCAAACATAAAAGATCTGTTAGAAAAGCAACAAGACAAAAATGACCCAAACTTAGAGGAAGAATTAAATGTCGAGCGCGCTAAATTGGATGAATTATACCATAGAAAAGCAGAAGGGTATATTACTAGACTGAAATACAATCATTTAATAAATGAAGATAAAAACATAAAACTGCTTAAAGTGTTAGAGGAACACAAAGCAGAGAGCAAAACCATAAAAGTAATTAATGTAAATAATAAACAAATAACAAATCAAGAGGAAATTCTTGAAGAAACATTTAAATATTATAAAGGAATTTATACAAAAAGAATACTCGAAAAACAAACATTTGAACATTTAGAATTAAACAATATCCCAAAGTTGAATCAAGAAAGAAAGCAATACTGTGAAGGCATATTAACTATAGAAGAACTTGCACAAGCGGTGAAAAATATGAAAAATGGCAAAAGCCCAGGAACCGACGGAATAAATATAGAATTCTACAAACTGTTTTGGAATGATATTAAATCCGATCTTTTAAATGCTCTTAATTTCGCATTTCAAACAGGAAATTTATCAGAACTACAAAACCAAGGCCTTATTACTTTACTTCCAAAACCAAATAAAGATTTAACAAATTTAGGAAACTGGAGACCAATTAGTTTACTGAATGTAGATTACAAAATAGCCACTAATTCAATTGCGTCGAGAATTAAGGAAGTTTTAAATAATATAATTCATAAAAGTCAAACTGGTTTCGTAAAAAACAGATATATAGGAGAAAATATCAGACTTATTGGAGACATAATTGAAATTTCATACAACCAAAACACTCCAGGCATGCTTCTTTTCACGGATTTTGAAAAAGCTTTCGACAGCTTAAACCATGACTTTATGCACAAACTACTTGAATTTTTCAATTTTGGAAACGATCTTAGGCAATGGGTAAAATTATTCTACAAATCACCTACCTGTTCTATAACAAACAATGGTTTTAATACAGAATTCTTTAAAATAGAAAGAGGGGTCAGACAAGGGTGTCCATTAAGTCCATACATATTTACCGTAAGTATTGAGCTACTATCACATGCTCTTAGAAACAGCACAAATATTAGAGGTATAACTATAAGCGGAAAAGAAATTAAAAATGCAATGTTTGCAGACGACACAACGGTTTTATTGGATGGCACACGGCAAAGTTTTGAAAGTACTTTGGAATTGTTTGAGGTATTTGGAGATATATCAGGTTTAAAATTAAACTTTCAAAAATGCATTGTTTTAAAGATAGGATCATTACGTAATGACCATGATTTAATGTATTCGCGAAAAAAAGACATTAATTGGAACAGTTCAGAAGCAAAATCTCTGGGAGTAATATTCCATGCAAATCCAATTAAGATGATCGAACTAAATTTTGAAAGAAAAATAAATTTTTTTTACTGTAATCTAAATAGATGGAAAACAAGAAAATTATCAACAATAGGTAATATAACTGTTTTAAAATCGCTTATTCTTCCAAAACTTACATACTTATTTTCGGTACTCCCAAACCCATCAATACAAACGATCAAAATACTAAAACAAAAAACCTTTGAATTCATATGGGGATGCAAACAAGAAAAGGTAAAAAGAAACATTGTCATTCAAGAATATAAAAATGGAGGTTTAAACATGGTAGATTTAGAAATATACATAAATTCATTAAAAGCAGCATGGGTACGAAAACTAATAGACAATAATAATCAAGGAGATTGGAAACATATCTATACAGAACAATTAAAACCATTTGGAAATACGAAAATATTTTTATCGAATCTAAGCAAAAATGATCTACAAAAGATACGCATAAAAAATAAATTCCTTAAAGATATATTAGAATCGTGGTGTAAATTAAATTACAAAAAAGAAAATACATTATATTCAAACACCGTTATCTGGAATAACAGTCACCTAAAATTTAAAAATGAAATTCTAAACAATAATACATGGATGAATAACGGTATAATGACACTCTCTGATTTATATGATATAGAAAATAGAAAATTTATAACGTTTACAACACTAAAAATAAGACATAATCTGACAGCAAACGATTTTATTTATCATCAAAAAGTAAAATACTTCATAAAAGACGTAATTAATAGACAGTACAGAATAATAAATGCTGATAATTATACATTACATCACAAAATAAACAATATAAAAGGAAGAAGCATAACCAAAATTCTATCCAAAACCCAAATAAAACATATACCTTGCCATAACGAGAAATACCAAATAAAGTGGGCAGAAAATCTTAATCCCGAAAATAACTTTGACTGGGAACAGATTAATATAACTCCTTTTAAATTGACGAAGGACAGCAAAATTCAAAACTTTCAATATAAATTTATTCATAGAAACATAGCTACAAATGCATATTTATTCAAATGTAAGATGATTGAATCTAGCCTGTGCAACTTCTGCAATGCATCGATAGAAACAATAGATCATCTTTTTTGGGAATGCCATTATACACAAATTTTCTGGAACAAAATAAAAAAATACTGCGATACAAAGCACATAAATGGTGAGATAAATAAAACCAACGCTTTCATGTGTGTTTCAAGGAATCCTATCTTATCACACATCTATCTATATGGAAAACAATTTATCTTTACAAGTAAATATAAAAAAGAATTACCTTCATTTACCTCTTTCAAAATTAAATTTGAGAGTAGATTAGAACTACAACGGAAACTAGCCCTAGATCAAGGAAACCTAGACAATTTTAATAAAACATGGGAACAATTTATGAACACCTGACGACTTCTGTGACATACAAATAATAACAAAACAAAACAATCAACATCTCTGACAACATTTTTTTCTTCTCTTTACTCGTCACTCTTTGACGAAAAAGGTCCCAATCCCTTTTATTACCCCAAAATATCAAATTTATGTAGATAAGTATATTCATTTATAGTATGATTCCTATATGCTCTGTTTGTAATATATATATATAATATGCAAGGTTGTAAGGTTTGTGGGGGATGATTCTCCGACCCCCATAAAACCATTGGACGGGGAAAATAAATGGGGTTACCCTTCTGGGGCCCGAAAAAAAAAAAAAAAAAAAAAAAAAAAAATCTTGTGTATTAAGTAAAATGTTCTTTCGAGTAAACAATTTAAAAAAAAAAGAACTTTTAATTCGTTTGCGAAACTTTTGACGCTCAGTATATATACAACGCATGATTCACGATGCAGTAAATCAGACGAAGAGATACACCGAATTGGGGACACACAAACAAATATACCACAAGGGAGACATTGAGGAGGCAAATGCAAACGACCATACGAAGAACAAAAGGTAAACAATGGTGCATATTGAATCACGTCAATGTGGAACTTTGCAGGAAAGCAAAAAAGATAGTAACTTATCGGACGGGAAAACAATACTCGTCAAACCACACAACATAAGCCAGACAAACATAAAACAAAACAGAACACAAACACCATTGCAAAACGAAATTGAACACGACAATTAAAACTAAATCATGTAAGCAGCTATACAATCCTTCTTTCGTGTGTCAGTTTGATCAAACATTACCAAAAAAGCCTCATTACTCTATTCGCACGTCTAAGCTACTATTATCGAATTAAAACTAGGTTCATAAATATAAACACATTGTATCTAACACTATACAAGACGTTCTAAAGGGAACTACTGAATATTTTATGGAAACACGCATCATATGTGGAGGAAAATCTGACTTTTTATTGCAAACTATGTACGGTACTGGCAAGTCTCTCCAAGGACATTCATAAATCAAGGAGATGCTGCTACATGCTTGTACGTAGTAAATGTCAATTCTTGCACCCGAAAGGAACACCGAAACGAAATAAGGACATAGTAAGTGTTTATCGAAGGTTTTTTTGTCAGACAAATGCCCCACGAAACGTCAGCACTGCCTGGGTCTGCATCACAAGGTACAGATGACTTTTATTGACCTCAGACTATACATTTTATGATGTTATCACGTTTAACCGAAGGGGCAAGTGGTATGGAAGTGCCATCAGATTCATAACTATGCATATTGACTTGTACTTACTAGGGTATATATTGGCGAGTATTATTTAAACATTCGTTTCCTCATTCGAAAATGGTTTGGATTGCAACACATTATGTTATCCCCCATAATAAATGGCCTATGATTAAATAAATAATAGTTTACAATTGATAAATTGAACCAATTTCAAGACAGTAAACTGTTACAATGAATTTCCAAATTGAATTATATTATTAATTTAAAACTGTACTGTCGTTTAAGTTTCATAATATACGATATAGGAAACCACGGCACATACATTACATCAGGCTTAAGTTAACGAGTTTATTATGTAATCATCGAGTGAAAAATGAACATATAATTGGTATGACATTTTGTGGCGTTGTGGGAGGTGAGGATAACTTCCTTGCGATCAATTAGGTTGTAAATCTCGTATTCGAAGTATTGTTCAATTAATTTAGTTCTCGCTCTACTAGATGTATCATTGAGAACAGCGTGTATTCTGCTGATGTGTTTTGATGACATTAATCATTTAAGATGATATAATATAATGATAGTTTGGTATATCAAATGTTATAGCTTAATTTAGCAAACCCAATCACATATATAATAATTGATCTATATTTAATGAAGTACGAATAGTTTAGAAAACCAGTTCGGAATGAACATAATACGGAACCTGTGGGCATACAATCTAGGAATATGCTTGAAGTATTGCCTGTCTATGAGAAAATGAATTGTGTCATGCTAGTATTGATAATTATGCAATCGAGTTGGTAAAATTTAATAACAATCATCAATCTAGTTATTTCAATATGAACGTAACTGATTAGATTTGGAGTTCATGAAGATGTTTTCATCGTAGTAAGGAAGTCATGTGATTATTGTAATTATTGATCATGATGATGTGCTGAATATTAATAAATAATTGAAGATTGGCTCTGATTTATTTAGAAAAACATCAGATTGGAATTGCTACAGTGATGCCACATATGGCACACCCTAATTTCAATCAATTGTGTGCAAATACGTTGGATCAAACAGAGGCACAATCTTTATCGAATGTAATGCAGTTTATTGTTCAATGATTTTTGAAACAGGTATCAATTTGTTGAAGGCTGTTTTTCAAATGTTCTCTAGTTAAGATTTGTCCACAACGTAACGTGTATTATTTAGAACGTATGCCGTTTTGGATACGGCTGATACGCTTTACTTTGTAAACAAAGGTGGTAGGAGTATGTAGACGCACGTCAAATGCACAGTTTTCCTGGTCGAGAGTTAATTCGTTCGTCGTACTTTGTTGCCTCATAATTGAGTTGAACGCCTTGTTACTATTACGTTTTCGTACAGATACCATACCTTCAAAGGTTGCTGCAGGTGTGTCGTCCTACGTTGTAACTCGTTGATATTAATCAAACAAGCTGCATGTGGATGATTCATACCGAAGCCCGAACGTAGCAAAAATTCTTTTTTTAAACTGTCTGATGATGATATAATTATATAATTACTTGTTTTCGCTAGAGGAATGTCTTTCAGAAAACATGTACTTTTATATACATCAGTCAATATTTAACAAGCTTCAGAGGCATTATCTGAACTTTTAAAATGCCCCTCGTATGCCCTCTAGAATACTATGTGACGAGCATAAAAATGTGATTTTACAGCGCATGATAAATTTAATTACAGTATTATTCAAGCTTATTACTATAAAGATGCTTTATGTCTGTACAGTTTGTCAATTAATTAATTCGTTAATGCAGAAACAGTCTTGATGATATGTAAATCTGAAAACACCAATGCTATTTTAGTTCATCGGATAAAAGAGAAAATGTGTGATAAGATTTAAATTTTATGGAATGATGTCGACCTGGGTCATAAACAAAAATGTAATCAGTTTACTAGTAATACCAGCCAATTCACTACACATAACGAAACCACTAAGTATATTTCGATATATTACTAGTTTCCTTAACATCACGTGAATAGCTTACATAATGAAGTTCATAGAATAGCAATTACATTGACCGGAAACTCATAAATAGATGAAAACGTCTCAATTACACCATCAAGATACGGACATGGCGATATATAGCTCTAACACATCCCCTAATTTTTGATGCACTCAACACAAATCCCCTGCCTGATGTATATTACAATGCCAACGAATATTCCCAGATAAGTCGGGCAAATTCTCATATTTCATAACAACGATATTGTATGTATACATCTTTATTCTCTGGGGGCACCGCTAAATATGCCTATTGCTTTATTGCCATGTTATTAGCAAACATAAATCATACAAAACTATATACATCTAACTATTGTGAACGTAATTCATTTATACGAGGGTATATCCAAAAGTAATGTCACTCCTCCCGTGGTTTATTTGTTTATAGGCCGATATGCATAAATATGATATCAAAATGTTCAGCAATTCAATTCTGATTAATAAACAACGTGCCCCATTATTCCATTTTCACAATTGGATTATATGTACATTTGAAATATACCTATGACGTCAGATCGCCGCACACGAAAATTACGATATTTTTTCATTATCATAACGATTTTCTTTTATGCGTTTTTATAAAAAATAATTCTCGAAAGCAGACGATACTTTCGTGACGTGATGAAACCAATGTGTTGCGCCTGTTGCTAAAAATTCATTGACGCCATTCTATTTTGAAACTCGCAATATATTTTCAACGCACTGTTTACTTAACGAAAGCACGGCATATTTGTGACAAAAAGACGCTGCGCGTAATAATGATCTTATCCTAAAAGTTATGAAAGTCACCTACTGAAACTTTAGTTACACACGGCGGCAACATAGTCTCGTGTACCTGTAGTATAAGCTTTTAAGGGGGCATGGATCAACAAACCATTATCGATAGAGAGTCATATGAACGGTTTGTAGTAGATCCGAAAAGAACACCAAGAGTATTTTAACGCCGTCAATTCAATTCGACGTTCAAAACTGCGATCATTATGTGGTGAGTTAATTTTTTGGCTGTGGGACTATCTAGGGGACACTTAAAAATTATTTGATTTCGCGGAGAGTAAGTGTCGGGTGGGTTGCACATTTTTTAAGGTCGTAAAAATGACTGCATGTTTTATGAGTCGTTAGAAATTACTAGGGATGAAATCTTGCTGGATGAGTAGGTGCCAACAAGTAACGTCATTGTGACGTCGTTGACGTCGGACTTGCGGCGATGTTCGAAAGTTTGTCTCATATAAATATTCATATCTCAAGAACTATTCTGTGCATTGTTGTGAAATTTAGTCATCATATTCAAATTAGACTGAAGGTACGGTGTGAAAAAAGTCGTGGTTTTACTTGCATTATACACGATTTTACAGCATCAGTGACATTACTTTTGGATATACCCACGTACGTACATTTATTAGGCCACTGCGTTTCCAATGATCGATTATAAGATCAAATCGATGGGAAATATGCTCTTTAAAATATCACATAATTATCATGTACGTGTATCAAACAATCCTGTTAATGTAGCCTGGTAAGGTAAATCGGTTGCCGCGAATAACTGAGTAATTGATGTGATGCATTTATATCGGTAGCCGATGCTCCTACCAGGCTACATTAACTGTATCCTAACTTTTTCGTATTACTTAACAACTCTGCCACAAGCAACAAGTAAAATGCGTTGGAAATTCGACATTTATTTGGATTTTCATGTCACGACTGGTATTCGAATAGGGATCGTCAAGTTGCAAAGCATGCGAACGCACATATCAATTGACCGATGCCATAGTACGGATTGTGTACAAACTATAAACAAACGTATTCGAGTAGTCTATATAATGCTGCGTATTGCATGATTTCATTTGTTCTAACATTCCCAAAGGTTGTTGTTAACTAGCATCCAGACAATTCATTATGTTCTCTATCTCCATAAACATAGTATAGCCTCTTAGCATCACTGTTTCTTAATATATGTCGCACATGTTTTGTATATTTTGCGGATGTTAAGTCTTGCAAGTGACACTTCCAATAACTCCTTTGAATTATTTAGTTACCATATTTTAAGAAAGTTATTTTTTATTTTAAGTGTAATTTTACAGGAAGTGCCAAATTCACAACAGATAACCTTCCCATATATATTTCTGTGTACAACATATGCATATAATGTGGGATAAGACGGGACTAAATAATTTTATAAATGCTTTACGGAAACAACAACGATGCGACTTTGCGCTCGTGTAATGTCAATAATGCATCATCTATTTATTTCACGTGGTTATAATATAGTCCGTTCACTTCATAAAGATAATCAGATACAACTTGTCTGTCCAATGGAATCAACTAATAAACAAAAACGGATGGTCTCAATCCTCATTAGAGCTCAAAGCAAAACATTGCAATCTGACAGTTGTATCATAACCATGGTTTAGATGATTGCAACAACGTCATAACAACACAAGTAATTGTTGTGGGGTTTAATCAGGAACCAATTAAACGATCTTGATTAACTGTGAAAACACAAGTAAATTTAACCAGAAAATTGGTGCAATAATCACTGATTCTTCGTTTACGCCTTCTTCGATCAGGTGCATACGGCTTATACCATTTCAACGCGTTTTACAGACGGCAAAATACATACTCTCCGGCATTGTATGACTGTGACGTCATTTTATCCGCTATTTATTCATAATCAAGGTATATAAAGGATTTAGGATAACACATTTAGCTGTATAGGTATCGTTATCAATCAGTATATTGCAAGCAAGGCATAGGCCTGTGTTTGTGGTCGTTGCCTCTCGTTCAGTCGATAAAAGCTTGTGGTATCCAATACACTATATAAGAGTACATTTGTTTGTCATTAATTTCATGCCCTTTTCTAATCTATTCTAATGTTCGTGGTCTTAGATATGCCATCTCATTAAAAGAAAAAATGAATCCAGAAATGGAACACCAATTTCCATATGGAATTAATTAGAACGCTAAATGACGTCATGGGAAGTTAAAAATTCGTACCATAGGTACGGACAACTATGAACATGCGCAAAGACAATTAATGTTTAATCTCCAAGACCAAAAATGTTTGATATATTAATATATACCGTTGTACAGTAACACACGAAATTACCAATAAGGTTGAAAATCACGCTTAGTAAGCCTATTACATTATAGTACTGATATAAATATAATAAAAATGTTTTATTGCTACAGATAACAACTTTTTGTAAATGAAGATCATAGTCTTTATTTACTAGTCTGCATTCTGTTGGAACATGATATGTTTGAATGTAGTAAGTACGTGCTTAGACGGAAACTTCTAAACCTAATTAGAATATTTTCAATATTACCCACATGGAAATCGCAAAATGTTTTGGGACGTGTATGGGTTCTAAATACTTAGAACATTTTCTTTAAATATGTACTTTATTTGATATTTTGCGGATGATTATTTTCTGACTTGTAAACAGTGTAATACATGCAAAGAAAGAAAAAAACATGGATACTCCACGTTTCCAAGACGAAACATGGACATTACTCATCATACTCGTGGTTTCAGAAAGAACAAATCTCCCGCGGCATAACCCTTCTTTTATGAATGTAGTTTCCGCTTTACAGTTAAAAATAAAAATGCATATATTATTGTGTATGTTCTCTTTCGCAATGTCATTGTTGGGTGTTGTTTTCCTTATGGTTAGGCGAGAGTCTGTCGGAGGGGTATTTCGAGTTTTGTAGCTTCATCAATTGTTCGTGATTTGATATTATCTTTAAAAGCTGCATTGTCCTCTTAACAGTTGTCTACAAACCAACACAGAACAGACTAGTGTTGACTGTCGCCCACTCAACTGGTAGGTTAATTAATTTTAATTTAGTTTCAGAGTTACACGAACAGAATGAGATTTCACGAAGCACATTACCGTACACTTAATGCAGGTACAAATCGATGCCAAGTAAGAGAAAGTCCCGTTAACATGGTTAGTATGGATTACATGGCGTATATTGACAGACAAAAGCATCAGACTTGTAGATGAATCTGATAGAACGCTAAGATGGAACTGTCCTCTTAACCATTATTGAATGTCTAGTCGAATTCTGTTATTCAATTCAGATAAGGAGTATGCAGTCAAATGAGACTCACGAATAAACCCCTTCCCTGGATAAATGGCATTTGTTAAGGCTTCGAGAAGAAAGAATCTCATTAAGTCGTTTACATAGATGTGGTTTGTACTTGCTGATTGTATTGTGCCTATGTACTGGTCAAAAGATATCTACCACCCTGTACCAGTAAATTTGGACACTATAGTAAATGCGAGTTCATTAAAAACATGGCAATTGTTACAAATTGTCTAGAACTTTGTACGTTAAAATTAATCCCGTATTAAAGAGTCAATGCAATTATCGGAAACAGCCTCGATAGAACGGGGGTCGTCCTTTCAGTCACATGAAGTGTCATACCAAAACAAACCTAAATAAAATATATCTGGAAATACACCTGCTAGACCCCCATTAAACAACGGAGATCTGACTTCTTCGAAATTTGTCCGTTATTCAAGTGTGGGTTTATTGAGAGTTGGATATATGGCTGACTGATGAAAAGTGAAAGGCTGTTGGAGGGTTAAGTCATAATATTTCCATTATAAAGTCGTATGCCTCTTTGTGCTAGTGTGCGTTTCATGTTGGTATTGTTTGCCTTGCCCACTTTGTCGGTATCTATTTGTGCCTCAACTCATGATATATAAATGGAACATGAAACTAAATGAAAATGCTAGGATCAGGAACTACATCCAGTAGAGATACAATAAAGTCTGAATCAATAAGCTTTAAACATTACGTTTATAGAATCATCAATAAATCCAATTTGCTTTAATCATCTTATATGTTTAAGCTTCCTGTTCAAAGCATGACAATAAATCGTCAATTTACGGAGTATTAAACATTTATGGGATAAAAACCCATTATCATAAACGTGGGATGTTCAAAATGTTCTATATCAAAGACTCGCACAGTGTATACGTTGTGGTAGATACACTGGTACGGAGCGATGTCAAAGCGTAACGCAAGTCCAGACGACAGCCTGTTATAGACTCTTTCAGACAATAGCCAATACTTTTTAGTACCTTGGGCGGGTAAAACAGGTTTAAAGGGTATTTTCACTTATTTCTTATGTTTTTATGGAAACAAAGATAATGTTCAACAGTGAATGATTATCCTATGTATCAATGTACCCATTAAGCATTCTAAATTCTTAACACTTTGATTTTGTTTCGTTATTAGTATGGTGTAATCAGCGGAAACATAATATCTTTAAATAAAGGCTGATATGTTATCTTAATATATGAAATATACCATTTGAATAGTCAATACAATACCTATAACTGACATGCTTGTAATACCATGCAAAATAATCACCTTATAACAAATTATTTCCAAAAAATAAAATTCATACATGTCATAGTTTCAATCAGACGGTGTCATGGTCTGCATACGAAGTTCAAGTACGGTGTCATGATCTCTAAACGAAACCTTTATAAAATACATTTCTTTCGGAGTACAGAGTTTGCATTATTTCTGGCATACACGTTGTAATGACGAGATCGAGAGAAACAGAAAATGGTAAGGAAGTCTTGTACTTGTTATTGGGTGATTTTAACTTGAGTATGAATGCACTATTTCTTCAAAGTACTAACGGACATGTTACATACACACACAAATCTAAATATCAATCTGCAGCAACTACATATTATCAACAATTATAATGGCTTAGCGTTATTTGACTATTAAAACAGTATTAATAGTACATGCCTCTCTTTATCACATGCACACTTGGATACAAATGTGTGGCTTCTTTTAGTTAATAAGACCCAATGGGTCATATACGTATTTTGTGGGGTTTTTTCGGCCACTGGTCCTAGCATTTGTAATTTCCTTAATATGGAGATTGGCACTCTCAATTGAATGATCATTTGATTGTTACACAAAGAAATACATAAAATGTTCAATGGAATGTGCCGTACACATTTTTTCTAATATAATGGCATGATCCCTGCTAAATTTAGCTGCGCCTGCTTCATACGTTGACTGGTTGTGTGCTATCTCGTTTGAAATGGCCACTCATCTCTGTTACAAAATATACCTTACAAATGTTTTGTTTAGCCGAATGGAATATTGTAGTGAAATCATCACCTCTTATTATCATTAATACTAGTTATGATTTTACTTTTTTGGAACACAAGTTCAAATGCAGCTTTTGTGAAGTGTGCAGTGAGAGTGAAAATTCCCGACGATGAGAAGATTTCTTATCTTCATTTCTTCAAATCAGAGGACAAACTAAAATACAAAATATGTTGTTTTAAAATTACAGGAAGTGAGTTTAACTGTGATCCGAAATCAGTGTATATTAATCAGGAGACAGGAAAACTTAACATTCCTATACAACAATGTGGCACAAGTCCAATAAAAAAGATGTGTAAATTTAACAACAGTTCGAACTCAGTTCACAACAAGGTATTCAATGACATTGACAACACTTCGTCTACATGTGAAGGTTAACTCGGATAGTACTCCTAGTACTTATCGAATCAAGGTTAACTCGGATAGTACTCCTAGTACTTATCGAATCAAGGTTAACTCGGATAGTACTCCTAGTACTTATCGAATCAGAAAAAATCATATGCACACAACAACTCTTGTTGACTATCATTACGATTTAGTTTGATGACTACACAAGTTTCACAAAAGTTCTCCTGCAAGTATTTTCATTCTATGTTCCATCAGCATTTGTTCTATGACATTAAGACTACCTATATATCACAATAATTCATCAAGTTTTGTATAAACGCCTTAACATTTCGAACTAACGAACAGGTAAGCGATGTTTATATATGTTTGACTGGGTATAAGATATATAAATCAGTTAACGGAATAGTTCCCTCATTGGTATTACTTATTGAATGGACTATCTTTGGTTATCATTAACATTGTGTGTTAAGATAGAACGTAAAAAGTAGTTCTACAACACCTGTTATTAAAAGTCGACGACAGAATGGTTGGAGTATCCGCATCTTGAGCAGTAAAATACGGGTCTGATCCCAGGCAAATTGTGTCTGTTACCAGGATGATATATAGGTAGTCTTAATGTCATAGAACAAATGCTGATGGGACATAGAATGAAAATACTTGCAGGAGAACTTTTTTTACAGGCGTACTGAACATTTGTGGTTCAGAAATGTCTGTCGTCGTTACATCCATAAATGAGCCGGCATTTATGCCACTAACATCAACCGAATCTCTATATTCGTAAGAGACTTCCTTCTTGAGAATGTCGTCTATTATCTATATCACTTTCGTTTAGAGACCACGACAAAATATTTTAAGTCGTTTAGAGTGCAAGACATTCCCAAAAAAATCAACAGCTTCACATTTTACGGTCTGTGAAACATGTACGTTTATCAATACACGTATCATAGCAAAGATAGTTCTTATAGAACATTATCTGGTTATAATAACTCATTTGTACTATTCATATTGCGATATATTAAACATAATTAGTATTTTCTTTAATTTTTCGCAAAACATGACTACTTTTGGTATAAATATAAACTTACTACACGCGTTTAATTATATTTTGAGCGTAATCATTTAGAACAAATACTTATATGTCGATGTGTTGAACGATCGCATCAAGTAAAACGTTGTTAGAGGGGTAAATCGTTGTAAAGAAGACACACTCAAAAGCGTGCTGCCTGATGTGCTAAGTTTCTATGGTATTTTCGCGAGGAGTCTATAGCAGGCTGTCGTCTGGACTTGCGTTACGCTTTGACATCGCTCCGTACCAGTGAGATAGAGAGATAGAGATATAAATTGTTTAAAAAAAATTTAGGACGAATGTCTCAAATCTCTATCTGATAAAATACCCAAGACCAAGTTTAGCCGTTCGTGAACATTCTCAATTGGATCTTCGTTGTTTCGTTTTGTTGACAACAATTTATGTTTGTCCACGAGTAAAAAAGGTATGAGAAAATCCGACGAGGAAGGTAGCACTCAACCTAACCAGCCGAGCACAGAAATCAGAAACACCACGACACAACTACATTGAGCAATGCCCAACACAAACCCATGCCAAAACGGCAACCAAATAAGGCACAACAACCCCGGGGCATAACCTAGTTTAAAACACTAAGGACATTGACCTTACGTTTTGCGACCTGAAGAGGCAAAAATACGACTTGACCTAGTTAAAATATTGGGCAAGGTAGGAATGGGGTGGGAAATAATATTACATATTCCTAGCAACTACACTGAGCATTGTCCACACATAAGCCGAAGAAACAATTAAAAATCCAAGTCCCCGCCGATTAAATGGAGGATGACACACTTTCACAAAGAAATTATATAATAGCGGTTATTGCCGAATGAAACGCAGCCGATTTTGACCAAGTTACCCAAGGCCCCACTGCACGGCGACCCAACCGCACAAACCCGTACCAAAACGGCCACCAAACGAGGCACAAAGTTTGACCTAAATGAACTGTATTGATTTGATATGGTGCCTATTGAGAATCAATCTGTTGAATTTGTGGAACATATTTTATTACGATGCTGGTCTCGTAAAACTACTGACGTAAAACACTAAATTACTGAACGATAATGGACATTGAAAGGTTTAATACATGTGTGTATAATAATGGTAGATAATGGTGACCTTACACAACTTCGCGTTGACATTAATTATGTGACCTACAATCGTTCAAAGATTACAAACTGACAACTAGGCCTGCGGGAATCATTAAGCTTTGTAACAAAATATATACATATAATTTCAACGATGGTTGGCTTTACTTTTCAAACTATGCCTATCAACTTCGATGGCAGAAATGACATCTACATATTGCCATATACATTGTACTACTGCAATGCTTTAAGAGCCACTTAAAACATTCGATGGATTCATGAACGAATGATTATTAATAGTAGGCCTATTTGTTGCAACGGCAATTCTGTTTGAACAATACGAGAGTACATATACATGTAACTATAATAATCTGGAGCACATTTTAGAATGTAGGGTCAATTTAAGTTATATACTACTGTACAAAGTCATGTAAACTGCTTTGTTTATAACAGTCATGTTGATATTCAATACAATAGGATTTTCAGTCCAATTGAAATACTTATAAATAACAAGTTGCACTTCTAGCAACCAATGGTAAAATACTATATCTGATCGGTTTACAGGATGCTAAAGATGTCTACAATTTTTTGTTGCTGCTTTTTGTGAAAAAGGTCCGCTATATGAAATTATAAAAGATATCCGAATGTGGTGTAACGTACGAGATTGAGTGTAAAACTTGTCGTTTCAATTATCTAACCATTGTATTCAAGCGTTCAGGAATGTGACAGTTGATATAAACCTGACTGGTTCACACTGCACAGAGAACGTAATGGTAGAAGACACAATGCAGATGCGTTAAGTAATAAATTCTACAATGAGTTCTTGTCAACATAACAATATATAGCTCCAATATTTAATTATTGAAATGGTATCAATGTCTCTGTCGATTTTTATTTTCTTTTAGTTTCAAGATCCGAGTAACTTAAAACACGAGCATCTTTTGCAATGTAGAAACGTCAAATTGTTTGCAAATATGTATTGTAAAAACAATAAATTCGAAATCATTGCTGGTTTTTTGTTTCGATGGTCGTCATGCGGCAATATTGCAGTTATTGATATATGGCAAGACATTTCGAAGTCACATTGCTTCAGTGCTATTATTTTGATAGTACATGTATATTGTGCTGCATTTGAATAGTAAACTGATAAAGAACTAAACATGTTTGACAGACAGTATGGTCCATCACTGACTCAATAGTCAAAACGTATGTATTTTGTTCTGCACTGAGTTAAATGGCAGGCCAAATGCCAAATGATATTTCACCGTATTTTAACACCAAACGTGGTCTTGACAGATACTTAGAGAAACTCGGGTCCCTGTCCGGTGAGAACAATGTTATCAGGCGAGGTGATATCGTTCGGGTGGCGAGGTTTACCGAGCCATCCCGGGCGATATCGCCAAGCCTGATAACATTGTTCGAGTCGGACAGGGACCCGAGTTTCTATTTCTCATGAAACCAACAACGGGGCACAATTTAGAGGCATATTTTTTAAATTTTAAACAGGAGTTGTCGATCGTTCTTAGACCGCCCGCCGATTAACACAACTTCATTTGCTTCCGTTCACAAAATATAGTTCTCAATTCTACGCTGTTCAATTAACAAAAATATTAAAAAAATAAATAAGATCTATTTCAGTTTTTAGTCAAAACGAGAAATCTAAGCAAATTATAAGTATTACCAAAATAAGAACATCGTGTCGTAAAAGTAGAATAAGATTCCGCTCATGAATTTTGATATTTTTTCTTCTGGATGATGCAACAATGAAACGTCATCAATGACGAAGTGTGTGTGGAGAAGGTCGCTAATTATGTCAAACTTTCTTATGTTATGCTTCACACAATGACAAAATACGGATTGATATAAATACTGGATTGTGTGTGGCAACGAACAGTGCAAAATTGTATCCCGTGAAATAGAAATAACTTCAAAAATGAACAGTTTAGACATGCTTGTAGAACCGAGTGGGTGGAGAACAGTTTTCAACAAGATAGACAAGATCAACTTAATCACGACAGAATGCTGATGAAAACATATGGAAATACACAATGGTGAGTAAGACATTGGTTTGTTGAAGAGTCTATTAAAGTCTGTTCTATTTTTTGTATAAATTGTAGGGTTATGTACTGAATGTTACAATGTTTTGATTCTCAAAACTAAGCTCGGTGTTTCATGGTTTTCGTTTTGTAGGTCAACCTTTACGAGTCGTGAAAATGAGATTAAAAATTCCTTTAGGGGCCAGGAAACTGGATATAGAGTCGATAGCTTTGAATATTTTAATGTTTATTTATCTTTGACGATGCTTAGCATTTATCTGTGTTTGTTGGTTTATTTCAGGGCCTTTCAAAACGATCGATCCGTGGGCGACCCGTATGAATTCAAGAACAATTACTGTGGCGTAGCCCTACCAGGCGAAGAAGTATTGCTTATCTGGATTGTAAACCTAAACGTTGAATAAATATTAGCTATTAAATGCATAATTCTGTTGTTTTCAATGATATTTATGACACTTTAAGACGGAATGCCATATTGCAAAATAGTCCGTTATTTGTGGGCGGAGCCAAAAAGTGTTCCCAGGTCATTGACCTGAGAACACATACTTTTCTCAGGTCATGTGTTATCAGGCAGTTACCATAGTAGTTGCATGAGAAATACAAGACATGGCCTGTGTCAACAGGACAACAGTTTCTACACAGTTTAAGCATGTACAATCAATGACTACGTACGAGTTACCAAATAGTATTATACATGTATGTACGTCTATTTGATGCATCCTATGAACATACTATTGCTTTCCTTAAATTTCTCTTGGCACCTCTAGGCAAATGCATAGGATACTAAAGAACAAAAAATAGTACATGCAGTGTGATTCTAGTTAGAAATTGACACATGGATTGTTCCAAACCAGAACATTGTGTTGATATTCAACTGCTTATCACTTTGAATGTTGATTTGGGTAAGTTAACAAGTTTTTCCTACCTACTATTTTTTAACATGTTACCAGAACTGAAATATTAATTTGTGTAACCAAAATTGAAAAACCGAAAATATGTTTGATTGGTAAAATATAAGTTCTGATCGATAACCAGCCTTGATGTCAAAGCAAGTACAAGACTCTGATATTGAATTGATGTGTTAGATATTGGTTGTTTTCATTCACAAAACTATCATATTCTACTTAGGCTGAAATACGTAAACAAAGGACAATAACAATACCATGTTATCTTGCAAAAATAGCATACACAAGAAAAAAGTATGTTACTGAAAAGGTTGAAATGCCAAACTGGCCAGTACACATACATATTGGTACAGAAGAAAATGTCGATAACTAACGAAAATCTAATCACTCCAACATATTACGGTCACTGATGGTTTAGAACATAAATAAATCAGAACATGAACAATTCTTCTACCAAGCCACATGCCGTTCGTTTGACTGATACTCCAAACAATGACATACAGTAACATGTAAATATAGCCACTCTGAAATAATTTTCAAATTGTTCTTCCAGGACCATATATGTAATATATCAATTCTTGAAATGGCTGAAACTACGATGTAAACAGGTTATTATCTAATTTAATATATCATAATTCGCATAGGAAGGCAACGTCAATGATAATGGAATATGATACTAAAACAGAAATAATCCGGCACATAATACGATTTGTCTGTACACCATTATCAGTTCATTTTGTTTGTCACCGGACTACATTCTGCATTGTTAGACAGAGCAACAGTACAAACATTACTATATGCAACATTAACGAATAATAACTTCTCCTCATCACGTGTGTACACGTTTAAAAACTGATACAAACTGCTATAGAAAAGTAACTACTTTTACGATGAATTTTTCCAGACAATCGTGAGTCGAGTCAATTGACGATGATGGGAAATAACTATTCGTTCACTCTTTATGCTCTTTCAAAGTAGTCTGTGTGTGCAATTGTATTATTGCGACGTCTGCAAATGCCAAATATAGCTACTTATCACTGCAATTACCCGGTAATGTTTAAACACACTATAATGAAATTGGACGTTTCCATAGCGTATATTCGTACAATTGTAAGCGTATGGCATGCTTTCATCCACTACATGTCATGTTTGGAAGGCAAGCATGTTTTACATAAGATCATTACTGTTATAGTGTTCGATAATAATGGTGTTGGTGGTTATTTATTCCTACAAGCAAGATATATTGACAATGACTCATTTTATCTGATTTACATCGAAGTTTGTCAACCGTAAATATAATTTAAACCTACTTATGTGAAGGGTAAGACGATATGTCGCCTTCACATCCACGACATTATATTTAATGCAAGACGTACAATAATGTATTGTGTTGGTGGAAACATAGAACCACCAATCACCAGGACCAACATATCTTGCAAATGTTACTGACTCATTAACGTATTAACTAAATCATCGTCGCCCATAGGGTGATCATGGCGTGTAGTGTGCTGCCGTCTTTATGATATTGCTTTGGTTTTCTCAATGTTGGTCATGGCAGGTCTTCTTTATCTCTTACTTATTGGGTTTGTTTCCGGTGGTTGGTGGACAATGGTGGGATGAATCATGACAGATAAAACTAGTGGACAATCCTTCGCCATGGACGCTTCTTGATGGTCAATGGGGAGGTATTTGATCCATTTCAGAGATTATTGTTGAAATCTTAGATCAAGGAATTTTATATGTCATGTACATGTATTAGATTTTGTACACTATTTGCGCTTTTGATAAAACATTTATTTGACATTCATCGAAAGATACTTAGTTTTGTCGTCATGTAAAGTAAGCTGGCTGGTATAACTAGTGAACTAATTATAATGTTGTCTTTGTGCCAGGTCGACGTAATTCCATAAAATCGAAATCGTATCACACACACCTTTTTTATTCGATGCATTTAAATAGCCTTCATGATTTCAAAATTACATATTATCAGGACAGTTTGGCATGAATGAATTACTAAAATTTTAAAAAATTTCATAATACATCTTAATAGTTATTCGCGGGAAAAATACTATAATTAATTAATCAGGGTTTGTAACGTGGCGTATTAATCTCCGTTATACAGTATTTTCGTAGAGCATAAACATTAATATTATATGTTATGCTAAATATATGTTAAAGTTCATCTTGATTAAGGTACTTTATAAATTTAAGCTAATTCAAGCTCGTGCCATTACATTCACCTAAATTGGCAGGAAAGATAAATACAGTCGATATCGTTATCTCGAATTCGAGGACCGTCGAAAATAAATCGCAAAGAGCAATCCAACTTTAACGTCCATTGTCGTTAATATGCTGGCATCAATTCATGAAGAAAAAGAAGGTACTAAACCGGTCTTTTAATACAACTAGCTTCAACGGTAAATAAGGTTAATAGGTATTTGTGTCATCTGGCTAAAGTACTCGATCTTCCTTACGGCAATTCTGATGACGACCTATACGAATTTCTATTTTCAGAAGTCGGAATTTCCACTGTCGCAATTGATATCTTCATAAAAAATTCAGCCAATAATGAAGTTCATTACATTGGTACTTCGTTCGTTGTTTCAATAATAATAAACGGTAATAACGGGAAAAATATAAATAAAACAATTGTTCAAAACTTTATTCTGCTTTTCTGCAGTAATCCTGATTACTTCGGGCATTGTTGAATTTTAGCACGTGTTGTTATGGTTGTTACCAAGCCTTCAATAGGGAAATTTCTACTTTGTAACTGTATTTTCATAATTTTCGAAAGGATGTTGCATGTTAATAGGTATCTTGTTTGGATATATACGAATTAAAATTTCCCTTTTTTTATAAATTGTTAACTCGAAAAAACTTTTTACTAACACTGTATATTTGTGTACCAATAGTGTTTATGTTGAACTAATTTCCGTTGGCCTCCGTCACGTTAGAATGATCACACCATCTCAAATGGTAAAACGTCTATTCAAGCGCGCGAAATAAGGGCTTTTCATTGTCGACTTAATTTTCTCTTCCAATATACTGGATACATGTATGTGCTACGAAAGACACAAATAGTTAGTCAAATTAGTTTGCAATGCACGCTTAATTCAATGGCAAAAATTGACATTTGTGAACGTGTATGTAATAGTCTAGAGGCTGGCGTTTCACTAAAGATACGTTGTGTCGGATACATTTGACATGTTTTTACCATAATACAAATGTAAGACTGTTGCATCATTTTCAATAGACGGACCGTGTATGTAACGTACCACGTGACAACAGGTCAAGAGTCAATGCTGCTGACCTAGACAGGTAATGCTGCTATAATTCTAGCACCAAACACAATGGCTTTGTTTAAGCTTTATCGTAGTCAAACCGACATTAAAATTTAAGGGACACTTCCTTTTATTTTGCGTTTTTGTGACCAGTGCGCTGTTTCTTAACATGTGACATTTCGTACAGTGTCTATAACAAATGTAAAGGGAGATTGTTTTGGTACACTTACCGATGAAATTACCTCCCTTTCATTGCAAAAAACGTAGTGAAGCGTTTTTGTTCGCAATTGCCAATTTTTTGCCATCAAATGTAGCCTACATTGCAAACTAATTTTACTAACTATTGGTGTATTTCGTATCACAGACATGTATGAAGTTAATTGAAAGTGTAAATTAAGACGAAAATGAAAAGCCCTTACTTTGCGCACCTAAATGGACGTTTTACCATCTGTTATGGTGTGATCACTAAAGCGTAACGGAGGCAAACGGAAATGGGTTCAACATGAACACTATTGGTACATAAATAGACAGTGTAATTAAAAAGTTCTTCCGAGTTAACAATTTAAAAAAAATGATTTTTTAATTCGTTTACGAAACGTTGACACTCAGTATAGTTATAATTGGTCTATGGTTTGTCATTTGCTTGTCGAGACAACCATAATCGAATGAGAATGATTATGCTACATATTATTAGCTAATGCTTTTTGTAACCTGTATGCATGTGTGTGTTGTTGCTTGTTAACAAATGTTCTCCATTTATTGTTTTTCCCAAACCAATCGAGCATTATTCACCACGTAATGATGTTTTCGGAGGCTTCGACCGTTCAGTTTCTTTTCTAAAACGAAGGTAGTACGGAGTGTTTGGCACACGTCACGCGAACTATTTCCCTGGTCGTGAATTAATGTGTCCATCGTACTTTGTCACCTGATAATTGAGCTGTACGGCAGTGGGTTCCCGTGTTGACTATGGATACCATACTTGCATCGGTTGATGTACTTGCGGCATCCTACATTGTAAGTCGATGATAGAAGTCGGACACGCCGCACGTGGATGAATCTTACCGTAGCCCGAACGCAGCGAAAATTGTTGAATTATTTCAAACACCCTTATTACTTATTACTAGTAATCGTTAGATGGATTTTTATGAATAGGGACTAGTATATTAACAGACGTTAAGATAACGATATCGACTGAAGTTATCATTCCTGTCAATGTAGGTGTGCACAATGTCAAAGGTATAAACTTAAAGTAGCATAAATTTAGAGTATACCTTAATTAAGACGAATTAAACTGTAACATCCAAACGATAGTGTTATGTCTACTAGAATACTATGTAACGAGAATTAAAACGTAACATAACAACGCCTGATGAAATAATTATAATATTACGCTAGCTAATTACTATAAAGGTGCTTTATGTCTGTACATTTTGTCAATTAATCAATTCATTAATGCAAAAACAGTCCTGATAATATGTAATTCTGAAAGCTGTAATGCTATTTTGGTCCATCGAATAAAACAGAAAATGTATGATTTGTTTTAGATTTTATGGAATAAAAGTTCACCTGCGACATACACACAAATATAATCATTTTACTAGTAATATTAGCCTGTTTACTTCACATAACGAAATCACTAAGCTTATTTCGATATATAACCACTAAGAATTGCTTAAACATATCAAAAACAAAGCCTCGATATCACCATTAAGACACCGACTTGGCGATGTATAGCTCGAACACATTTCTCAGTTCGGATGCACACAAAACAAATGCTCTGCCTGATGTATAACACTGCCAGGGAATCTTCAAAAATAAGTCGGGCAATTTCTCATATTTCATAACAACGATATTGGGTATGATATTATATATCTTTATTCTCTAGTGACGCCTCTAAAGACGCTTATTGCTTTATTGCCATGTTATTAGCCAACATAAATCATACAAAACTATACACATCTAACTATTGTGGGCGTAATTCATTTATACCTACATTTATGAGGCCCTTGCGTTTCCAATGATCGATTAGAAAATCAAATCGATGGGAAATATGCTCTACTTAATATCATGTAATTATAATGTACGTGTATCAAACGATCCAGTGTATGTAGCCTAGTTAGGTAAATCGGTTACCGTGAATAACTTAGTAATTGATGTGTTGCATTCATATCGGTAGCCAATGCTACTTACCAGGCTACATTAACTGTATCCTAACCTTTTGTATTACCAAACAACTCTACCACAAGCAACCAGCAAAATGCGTTGGAAATTCGACATTTTGTTTGGATGTTCAGGAAAATGTATGACATGTCGCGGCTGTTATTCGAACAGGGATGTTAAGTTGCAGATAATGCGAACACACATATCAATTGACCGATGACATAGTACGAACTGTGTACATGCTTTAAACAAACAAATTGTTCGAGTAGTCTATGCAATGCTACGTATTGCATGATTTCATTTGTTCTAACATTCCCAAAGGGGGTTGTTAATTAACGTCCAGACTATTCATTATGTTCTCTATTTCCATAGACATTGTATAGCCTCATAGCATCATTGTGTCTTAATATACGTCGTACATTTTTGTATATTTTGCGTATGTTACGTCTTGAAAGTGACAATTTCGATAACTCCTTTTGAATTATTTCGTGAACATATTTTAAGATTGTCAGCAACTAAGAACAAGAAAAACTACTTGTCATCAAATTGAATGTTATTTTCATGTTAAGTGTAATCTTACAGGAAGTGCCATATTCACAACAGATAACCTTCCCATATATATTTCTGTGTACAACAAATGCATATAAAGTGGGAGGAGGAGGGACTAAATAATTTTATAAATGCTTTACGGAAACCATGACGATGCGACTTTGCTCTCGTGTTATGTCAATAATGCATCATCCTTTTATTTCACGTGGTAATAATATAATATAGTTCATTCACTTCAACTTCAAAATTCATAGAGATATTTAGATAAAGCATGTCTGTCCAATGGAATCAACTAATAAACAAAAACGGATGATCAACCAAGCGGGCACTCCAAGTCCCTTTCACCATTTTAGATTCTCAATCCTCATTAGAGCTCCAAGCAAAACATTGCAATCTGACAGTTGTATCATAACCATGGTTTAGATGATTGCAACTACGTCATAACAACACAATAAATTGTTGTGGGGTTTAATCAGGAACCAATATAACGATCTTGATTAGCTCTAAAAACACTTGTGAATTTAACCAGAAAATTGGTGCCATAATCACTGATTCTTCGTTTACGTTGTCTTCGATCAGGTGCATACGGCTTACACCATTTCAACGCTATTTACAAACAGCAAAATACAATTGCCATTTTTTGCCATCAAATTAAGCGTACATTGCAAACTAATTTGAATAACTATTTGTGTATTTCGTATCATAGACATGTAAGTAAATTGGAAGAAAACATTTAGTAGATAATGAAAGCCCTAATTAAGCGCGCATAAATAGACGTTTTACCATTTGTGATGGTGTGATCATTCAAGCGTCATGGAGGCCAACGGAAATTGCTTTAACATGAACACTATGGGTACACAAATGGACAGTGTTAGTAAGTAGTTCTTTCGAGTTAACAATTTAAAAAAAATGAATTTTTAATTCGTTTGCGAAACATTTGACGCTCAATATATTATTGTGTATGTTCTCTTTTGCAATTTTATTGCTGTGGTGTTGTTGTCCTTATGGTTAGGCGACAGTCTGTCGGAGGGGTATTTCGAGTTTTGTAGCTTCATCAATAGTTCGTGATTTGTTCTTATCTTTAAAAGCTGCATTTTCCTCCGACAGGTTGTTGTACATTTGTATCTATATAGTTGTCTACTAAACAACACAGAACAGACTACTGTTGATAGTCGCGAAATAAACCGGTAAGTCAATAAATTTTAATTTAGTTTCCGACAGTCCTAAACGAACAAAATGAGATTTCACGAAGCACATTACCGTACACTTAATACAGGTACAAATCGATGCCAAGTAAGGGAAAGTCTCGTAAACAAGGTTAGTATGCATTACATGGCGTATATTGACAGACAAAAGCATCAGACTTGTAGATGAATCTGATGGAACGCTAAGAGGGAAGTTTTTTCTTAACCATTATTGAATATCTAGTCGGAATTCTGTTATTCAATCCAGATAAGGATTATGCAGTCAAATTAGTATCCCAAATAAACCCTCTTCCCTGGATAAATGGCCTTTGTTAAGGCTTTGTGAAAGAGCCTCATTAAGAATTTTACATAGATGCTATCTGTACTTGCTGATTATATTGTATGTATGTACTGGTCGAGGTTTTCTACAGCACAGTACATGTAAATATTCACAATAAAGTTAATGCGATTTGGACTACATTGAACAGATTTCAACTTTTACAAACAAAATTGTACTTGAATCAAATTAATCATGTAATAAAGAGTCGCAATGCAGTTATCGGAAAAAGCCAATATAGCACTAACGTACGGGAGGGGATCATGCTCTTGGTAACTTTAAGTATCATACCAAAACAAACCTAAATATAATTAGGTGATATTCCTTCTAGACCCCATTATCAAACCGACATCTGACTTTTTAGAAATGTGTCCATTACTTAGATGTGAGTTTATCAATTGCAAGATGTATGGCTGGCTGATGTGATAGGCTGTTAAATCATATTGTTTCCATTGTCCGTTTAATATATTTGTTAAGTTGTATGCTCCTTTGTGCTAATATGTGCTTCATAAGACTGTTGTTTGCCTTGCCCGCTTTGTCGGTATCTATTTGTGCCTCAACTCATATATGAATAAACCATGAAACCAAATAAAATTGCTAAAATCAGGAACTTCATCCGGTAGAGATACAATAAAGTCTGAATCAATAAGCTTTAAACATGACTTTTATAGAATCATCAATAAATCCAATTTTCTTTAATCATCTTATATGTTTAAGCTTACTACTCCGATCATGACCATAAATCGTCAATTTACAGCCGGGAGTATTTAACATTTATGATATAAAAACCCATTTTCATAAACGTGGGGCGTTCAAAATGTTCTATACTGAGTGGGTATAATCATGCTTATTGTATCTAAAGTACAGAGATTCGGGGCGGAATGAAATAAGAAGGGATTGGCGGGAACACAATCTAAGAATATGCTTAATACCGTCTGTACATGAAAAAGATTAATTACTTCATGTCGGATTTGATAATTATGCAATGGACTTGGTTCACAATCACCAATCTGCATCTGTCAATATAACAGTAATTGATAAGTTTTAGATTTTATGCAAATGTGATCCATCGAAGTCTGGAAGTTATTGAGTTATTGTAATGATTAATCATGATGGGCACTGCGAAGAATGTTGATACTTGATTTAAGGTTGGTCCTGGTTTATTCAAGCCACAACATCTGATTGAAATATTTTAATAATGCCACATCTGACACTAAATAATTGTAACTAGTTTATGATTTGTCATTTGCTGGTCACAGCAACCGTTATACAAAGTATCGGTCAATGTTTTTATGCATGTATCCATTTGTTGATGGTTGGTTTACAAATGTTCTCCAGTTAAGGTTTGGGCATAACCCTAGCGAGCGTTATAAGCAAGTATTGCGCTTTGGTGGCTTCGGTCGATACGCTTTCTCTCGACAACGAAGATAGTACGGAGTACATGTCAAATGCACAGTTTCCGAGAGAATGAGCGAATGCGTACATCGTATTTTGTGAAAAATGCAAGTGAGTTGTACACCTTGTGATTGATACGATATCGTAAGGATACCATTCTTACAAAATGTACACGGAATGTTCAAGTGTCTCGTCCTCCGTTGTAAGTCGGCGGTATAAGTCATCAACTTTGCACGTACGTTACGGTACGTGGATGATTCATATTCCAATCACCACTATCATTATGTATCAACCTTATCAAAGCGATTTGTATGAAAAGACCAGATTAGTACATTTTTTGTCTTTATGAATTGATGCCAGTATATTAACGGCAACGAATTGCAATTTACGAATTATTTTCGACGAACCCCGAATTCAAGATAACGATATCGACTGTAGTTGTCATTCCTGTCAATGTATGTGTGCACAATTGTAATGGTTCGAGCTTGGATTAGCTTACATTTATAGTGTACCTTAATCAAGATGAACTATAACAATTATTTAACATAAACGATAGTATCAATGTTTATGCTCTTCTAAAATATTATGTAACGAAGATTAATACACAGTGCCACGTAAAAACGCCTGATAAATAACTTATAGTATTACTCCCACTAAATACTATAAAGATGTTTGATTTATGTACAATTTGAAAATTAAGTATTTCATTCATGCAACAATCAATTCTGATAATATGTAATTATGAAAGCATGAAGGCTATTTTATTCCATCGAATAAAAATGAAAAGTGTAATAGGATTTCGATTTTATGGAATTAAGTCGACCTGGCGAATAAACAACAATATAATCAATTCATAAAATATACCAGCCTGTTAATTTCACGTATCGAAACCACTTAGCATTTTTTGATAACTGTATGTCCAAAATTTATTACAAGCACAAATAGAGTACAGAACCTAATACATGACATATAAAATACATTGATCATAAACGATTTCCAACAAGAATTTATCAAATGGTTCAAACAAATCCCCCATTGACCATCAAGAAGCGGTCAGGGCGATGAATTGGCCACTAATTTACCCGTCATGATACATCCCATCATTGTACCCAACCCCCGAAAATAAACCATAAAGTAGACGACCTGCCATGACTGACATTGAGAAAACCAAAGCAATATCATCAAGACGGCAGCACACGACACGCCATGATTACCCTATGGGCGAGGATGATTTAGAAAGCAAGTTAATGAGGCAGTAACAAGATATATTGGTGCTGTTGATTGGTGGTTCTATGTTTTCACCCACACAGTACATTATTGTACGTCTTGCATTATAAATAATGTTGTGTATGTGAAGGCGACATATCGTCTTACCCTTCACATAAGTAGGTTTAAATTATATTTAAGGTTGACAAAGTTGACAGATAAAATGAGGCATTGTCAATATATCTTGCGTGTATGAATAAATAACCACCAACACCATTATTATCGCACACTATAACAGTGATGTACTTATGTAAAACATGCATGCCTTCCATACATGACATGTAGTGGATGAAAGCATGCCATATGCTTACAATTGTACGGTTATACACTATGGAAACGCCAAATTTCATTATAGTGTGTTTAACAATAAACGGGTAATTGCAATGATAAGTAGCTATACATGGCATTTGCAGTCGTGGCATTAATACAATTACACACACATACTACTTTGAAATAGTTCTGAAAATATTCATCGTAAAAAGTAATTCCTGTTTATTTTTCTATAGCAGAATGTTTCAGTTTTCAAAAGTTTATACACATTATGTAGAGGAGTCGTAATTCATTTGCTAATGCTACCTGTAGTAATGTTGATACTGTTGCACTGTCTAGCAACGCAGAATGTAGTCCGGTGACAAACAATATGAACTGAAAATGGTGTACAGACCAATCGTATTATGTGTAGGCTTATTGCTGTTTTAGTATATATGTTTCTGTCTAATCAGTGCACCTAAGAACAAAATTAACAACGGATATATTCCTCTTGTGTCAGCCTACTTGTGTCGGCAATTTAATCCCATACATGTACTTATGACCAGTTTGTTACCCACATAACAACAAATTACTGGGGTGGTATAATGCAGTAACTACTGAAATGACCATTTGCACAACCTACAGTGTGAGTTGTTGATATAGCAAACTGGTCAAATGTTATCTACATGGAATGGCTAGGCGATGACGCCATACTGTATGGGTTCGAATTTCTCCACAGATTCAAAATATTGCCAATACTCAATGGCTGCTTAGTTCCGTTAACTAATTAACAAGGGTGTCAAGTATATCACATGGCAATAGCATATCGTTATAGCTATTGTCGAGACAGACAAGCCACAATAATAAACAATGAAACCATGCTATAATTAATCTTAATTTTTAAGAGAAAATGCACCATCATCGACCCTACAGAAATAACGTCATAAAGTATCCGTTATTCCAAGTTACCAAGGTAATTTTGGAGTTTAATGTTTCATCTACAAGTAACCGGGTTCATGGTAGAGTTAATGATAAATATAAGAACACTTTCCGCACAGTTCGATCACCGCTTGGATCAATTATCCGTAAATGATTAAACTAGCTACTTTAGAAATAGTGTGAGTGTTTTATTAAGTGTAGTTCATAGTTCGATTTTTCGGTCAGAACATCGCAGTAAACATTAAAGTCGTTGATGCGATGGATTACCGGAAACTGTTTCATCGATGTAGTTGGCACTCAAGAGGATGTGTATTACAGCAAATCATGATAATATTAAGAAAACAATGAGTAACGCTTCTCGGTCAACGTCAAAAATGAATCTGAAATACTGAGCTGCCGGCCATTGTCCCGTATCGCGTATAATCAAATTAAACGGTTGTTTAACCTTGATCATTACGAATTTTGTTGTTCACCCTTTGGTTTAAGTTATTGGTATTTGTTCACCTTTCGTAAACGACATGTTTCCTTATAATTGAGTATTTCCCTATTTACCGTTTACAATGTAAGACACGCCATTTGTATTTTGACGATTATATATTGTGTAAAAGCAAACATTTTCTTCACTAAAATGGCAATTAATTACACAGATGTCTGACATAATTATTTCATTATAAGTATAAGAAATAACAGTATGTGTGTTCTTGTAAACAGGATACTTAAAGTAGTCTTACATTAGCAGAGACATTGCCTTGTTAAGACAATTTTGCGATAGTAGATTAGATAATAACCTGATTACAGTATAGTTTCAGCCTTCTCAAGAATTGATATATTACATATATGGTCCTCGGAGAACAGTTTCGTCAGTTATTTCAGAATAGCCATAATTACATGTTACTGTATGCCATGGATTGGAGTTTCAGTTAAATATATGACTTATGGTTTGGTAGAAGAATTGTTCATGTTATGGTTTACATGTATTTATGTTCTAAACCATCAGTGACCGTAATATGTTTGGGTGATTAGATTTTCGTTTGTACCGACATTTTCTTCTGTACCAATATGTATGTAAACTGACCAGTTTGGTATTTCCACCTTTTCAGTAACATGCTTTTTTCTTGTTTATGTTATATTTGTACTATAACAGTGTATTGGTGTGGCTGCGTGCTCTGTCCCATCCTTGAATGTAACCACCCACTAGCCTTCAGATTTGTTATTGTCCTTTGTTTATGTATTTCAGTCTAAGTAGATTTTGATAGTTTTGTGCATGAAAACAACCAATATCCAACACATCAATTAAATATCAGATACTTGTACATCCAGGCTGGTTATCGATCAGATGTTATATTTTACCAATCAAACATCTTTCGGTTTTTCAATTTTGGTTAAACAAATAATTTATTTCAGTTCTGGTAACATATTGAAAAAGGGTACGTAGGAAAAACTTTTTAACTTTCACAAATCTACATACAAAGTGATAAGCAGTTGAATTTTAATGCAACGTTTTGGTTTAGGACAACCTATGTGTCAATTTCTAACTAGAATCCCACTACATGCACTATTTGTTTTTGGTCTTTAGTATCATATGCATTAGCCTAAAGATACCAAGAGAAATGTAAGTAAAGCAAAGGTATGTTCACGGGATGTATCAACTAGACGTACATACATGTAGAAGACTATTTGGTAACTCGTACGTAGTCATTAATTGTACATGTTTAAAATGTGTAGAAACTATTTCCTGTTGACACAGGCCATGCCATGTATCTTACCGTTAAGCCCACTTTTTGGAAATAAAATACAGTGAAGTATCATTTGACATTTGGCATTCCATTTAACTCCGTGTAAAACAAAACACATACATTTCTTTACGCTTTGACAATTGAGTCAGTGTTTTCGTTCAAACGTGTTTAGTTCTTTATCTGTTTAATATTCAAATGCAGCACAATATACATGTACTATCAAAATAACGTAATAGATTGAAGCAATGTGACTTCGAAAAGTCTCGTCATACTAGTATATCAAATACTGCAATATAACCGTATGACGACCATCCAAACAATAAACAAACAATAATTTCGAATTTATTGTTTTTACAAAACGTATTTGCAAACAACTTGACGTTTCTCCATTGCAAACGATGTTCACGTTTTAAGTTACTCGGATATCGAAACAAAACAAATTTAAAAAATCGACATTGACATTGATGAGATTTCAATAATGAAACTATTGGAGCTATATATTGTTATGTTGACAAGAACTCATTGTAGAATTTATTACTTTACGCTTCTGTAGCATGTCTTCTACAATTCCGGAATAATTAATCACACCTTCTCTGTTCAGTGTGAACCAGTCAGGTTTATATCAGCTGTCACATTCATGAACACTAGAATACATTGTTTAGAAACGGCAAGTTTCTGTTTTACACTCAATCTCGTACGTCACACCACATTCGGAATATATTGTATAGTGTACATATAGCGGACCATTTTTCACAAAAAGCAACAACAACAAAAAATGAAGACCTCTTGAGCATCCTGTAATTCTATCAGAGCTAGTATCATACCAATGGCTGCTAGATATACAACTAGGCATGTATTCCAATTGGACTTCAAATCATATTGTATTGAATATCAACATTGCTGTTATAAATAAAGCTTTTTACATGACGTTGTACAGATAGTAGTATATAACTTAAATTGACCTTTCATTCTAAAATGTGCTCCTTATTATTATAGGTATATGTATTGTGCAAGCATTATTGCCGTACATACAAATATTATTTAGAATCATTCGTTCATGAGTCCATCGAACGTTTTTAGTGGCTCTTAAAGCATTGCAGTAGTATATGGCAATATGTAGATGTCGTTTCTGCCATTAAAGTTGATATGCATAGTTTGTAGAAGTAAAGCAAACCATCGTTGGAAGGTATATATATGTGGTTGCTAAGCTTAATGATTCCCGCTGGCCTAGTTGTCAGTTTGTACTCTTTGCTCAGTTGTAGGTCACATAATGAATGTCAACGCAAAGTTGTGTAAGGTCACTATTATCAACCATTTGTAGACACACAGGAATTAAACCTTCCATTATCGTTCAGTAATTTAGTGATTTAGTGTTTTACGTCAGTAGTTTTACGAGACCAGCATCGTAATAAAATATGTTTCACAAATTCCACAGATTGATTCTCAATAGGCACCATATAAAATCAATACAGTTTATTAAGTTCAAACTTTACCCATAGACAAACAAACATTGCTGTCAACAAAACGAAACAACGAAGCTCAAAATGAGAATGTTCACGAACGGCTATTCTTGGTCTTGAGTATTTTGTCAGATAAATGTTTGAGACATTCGTCCTAAATATTTTGTAAATCATTTATTTCTCTATCTACCATTCTCACCAAGTTCACTTTCGGTATTTATCTCATTCAACTGTCATCTGGAGTCGGGAGTCTATAGTTTACCTTCAAGTTAAATCTTTGACTTGTTTAATTATGTTTTGCTTTATTCATCTGAGGCAGGTATCATAGAAAGCTTGACGGTAGTCTGTGTCCATTCGAAAGAGTCTATATATTGTTTTACGGCTAAATATAGTACACAGGAATTGACATCGTTGCTGTAAAATTTAATTTCTGTGCTCAATAAAATATTGATGGATCTCAAAGTTAATAAAGTACTGATCATGCTGTACTTTCCTTCATGTATTTTCATGATCTATTTTATAAACATACTGATGATGGCTTCCCAATATATAAATTCTCCAGCTTTCAGTTGATTTCTTGATTGCATTATCACTTACTGGTTGGAGCTTCGTACATGAAGGTAAACCTTTAAACAATCAGTAAGTTTATTAATGTAATTGTCGGTAGGGTATTCTCAAGAACTGCAATAGTAGTCATGGGGACACTAATTATCGGCTATGTTGTATAATAACGGTTATCGTAGTTCTATTGATTCTCGATGCAGGGTAAGCGTACATTAATAATGTTTAGATCATGTAGGTATAAGTGCAAAATTGTGTATTTTGCTCCATAACAAATTTATTCGATAGGATCTAGAAGGAATGATAGAGTACATTAATATTTTTGAAGATCGTGAATGTCAATTCTTCTCCATATTTGTCGGAGCAAATTGGCATTCACTCTGACAACATGGATTCTAGTTTCACTGGTAGAACATGTGATTTCCAAGGAGTTGGCTCGAATAGAATCCCAAATTAGGCAACAGAAAAGTAAAGCACAAAACGTGCCTGTATTGACTGTAACATAACATCACACGAATATATTGATGAGCATATATGTGTAATGTATGCTTTCCAAAATGCGTTCAGCTTTAACTTACTAGTTACTAGTATATTCAAATTAAGCTAAGGATGGCAACGAATATCCGGATATTCGGATATTCGTATCGGGTTTCGAGTATCCGAATAGCAAATTGGGTTCCGAATATCCGTTATAAAAATCGAAAACAATATTATCTTTAAATGTTACGGAGAAAACTCTCAAGGGAATGTCGCAGAAAAATATAGATACTGTAGATAGATAAAACATCCATCCATAAGACACCTAGAACAATAGAATACATTTGGTGTCGGTGACACATTGTTTATTGGGGAGATATGTTTATTTCTTTTCTTTGACACATCCACGGGGGTCACCGTAAGATTCGGTAATGTGTGATAATCACCGCGGTGTGTTTTTAAGTTTGTTTGACAGACAACTATAAGATTGTTTAAGTTACGTAGTTAACGATCCCCGATTTTAACAAATCGTCTGCTTCATCAGAAATTAAATAAGGCCTAGTTCAATTAATTGATTTTAATTGCGCGGTCCAAGAAAGGTGCTAATAATTGGCGATTGAGGGGGTTACGAATTCATAAGATTTTTTTTCTATTTTTATAACGGATATTCGGATCCCAATTTGCTATTCGGATACTCGAAACCCAATACGAATATCCGAATATCCGGATATTCGTTGCCATCCTTAGTATTTTTCATTGCTTAAGGATTATATTTGTGAGCGCTGGAGGCACAAGGAAACGTGAGAACGATGTATGTTCTGCTAGTAGGCAAAATATCCTTGAAAGTATATGCATGTTTCTAGTCACAACCTGACAATACGCTTCACAAATATGTTTCTCAATTATGTTCTCTAAACAATTAATTATAGTATTTCCTTTATTTAGATTATCCTCGTTCATTTACACGTTTGAGACGGTTTCATTTGTTTTTTACATATTACAACACAAATATTCCCTTCTCGTGTCATGTTTTGTGTTGTTGTTGAACAACTGCATACAGACGGCCAGTGGATAGAAAATGTCATTTATGTCGAATGAAAGTGAGATGATGATGTTAATAAATATACCACAACAACGAAATTCAATGAAGTTCATATTAAATTCTTAGATAGTTTTCGCGATCGAGAATGGTACCCATATTGCAGGACTACACTCCGCCGACCTCAATAACTACTCTAGTACAGCGGTAGTTCCCGGCGCATTTCGGTCATATTTTATATGTTTTAAATATCGATCAATTATACGAATGAGTTCAGTTAGCTAAACATGTCAATAATATTTCATACTCTAAATTATTAATGTCATAAATAAACGTCAGTTGATCATACGCTCTTCTCTAATGAGATACATGTATCTGCTGTTGCGAGAACAAAACTAATTAAACAATGCGTTTTTATGTTAATACTTCGAACACGAGATTTACAACATACTTATAAGCAGGAATTTATCCTCACCTCCCACGACGCCACAAAATGCCATACCAATTGCATGATTGTTCTTTTTCACTCGAAGATAGGATGTTAACGTAAGCCGTATGCAGTGAATGTGTTGTGATTTCCTAGATCTTAACACAATAGAACAGTGTATTTTTTAAAATTAAATAATTCTATGATTCAATGGAAAACCGTTATATCAGTTTACTCTCTGTAGATTAGCTCCTTTGATCAGTTGTAAAATATAATATAGTCAATCATGGAGATTTTATTATTGGGGATAAAATAATATTTAGCAATACAAACCATTTTCTCATATTTGCACGTTACGTAAATGTACAAGTCATTATGTATAATATATTATATGAAAAGTACATTCGTCCCTTCGGTACAAATAAATAATTAATAATTAATGGAGCGTAGAATAAATATTCTGATGCCAATACAAGTCATAAAAAGTATATACCTTGCGACGCCGACCTAGACAACTGTTGGCGCTTCTTGTGACATTTACCTGACACAAAAACCCTTCGATACTAATATTCTATGTCCTTATTTCGCCCAGATGTTTCTCTAGGATGCAATTATTGACATTTACACCGTAGCAGCATCTCCTTGATTTATGAATGTCCTTGGAGAGACTTGCAAGTACCGTACATTGTTTGTAATAACAGTCAGACATACCATCTTATTTGATGCCTGCTTCGATATATTCAGAATATTTCCCGGTAGAACGTCTTGTATAGCGTTGGATGCAATTCGTTTGTATTTATTAACCTTGTTTTAATTGGATAATGGTAGCTTAGACGTACAGGTAGAGTAATGAGGCTTTTGGTAAGGTTGAATCAAAATGACACAGGAAAGAAGAAGTTTGTAGCTGTTTTATTTATTTCGTCTTGTTTTAGTTCAGTTTTGCGTTGGTTGTTGTGTTTTTTTATTTATTTTTTAATGCCAGTTCAGACGTTTTCTTCATTAACCGATGTTCAACCTAATAACAAAACCCACCACCACTTCTTTTGTTGAAAACGATTGGAGCTTTCTTATTCCTGACTACACTGCATTATACCTTCTAATATTTTCAAGTTTATGACTGTCGAAATATTTTCTGCTTTAATCAGAATTATTCTCTTACACATTGGCATCGAAAGCAACGTTTTTCTGTAGCATTAACAAGCGACTACTAGGTTACTTTTTTGTACATAGTACTTTGCTGGTTATTTTTCTGGCTAATGGATGTTGTTAAGCATAAGTACAACTTTTTAAAACGTTTGATACAGAATAAGCTCAAAACAAAAGTATGCTACTGTATCACGGTGGAACAAAGGGTCTGGACTTGTCATTCATTGGATCGGCATAATATCAATTTCTACAAAGTCATACATACTCGTATAATTCTACTTCATTTATATATTAACATTGAAACATGGAGTGTAGACAACCTTGTCTATCTATTTACATGTACATGACCGATAGCAGTTACATGTACAATCGAATATGAACGATCGCTAGAACTCCTGACGTCATAGAAGACGGCATCTAGCACAGTTTTAATCGCACCAATTTAAATTACACCATTGTAGTTTTTGGTAAAGTTTCGCGCCGCAAATGACAATGGTCATGGTAAGCAACACTATGTTGATAAAATATTGTGAATAGCCAAACCTACACATTGGCACGAAAAATTAGGACTGGGAAATTAAAGGACAACAATCTAAATAGCACAGAAACATAATCAGTGTGCATGTAATAACATAATGTGGTTAGCAAGCAATGCTGGCTTCGTGGCATGGTTTGCTAAGCAAATTTACAAGAAACTAGATTACAACAATTTCAGAACATGATCATTGGGTAATTGTGGTGGTTGGAATAATTTTCACTGCGTTTGTGCAATGCGCATGGCTTATACCGCCGATTTATAAACCTTAACCGGAGAACATTTGTAAACCAACCACTAACAAATGAATACATGCTTTAAATAGCCTTGACCAATGTAATGGATAATGAGTGTTGTGACCTGCCAAAGACAAATCATAAACTAGTTACAACTATTTTGTGTCAATTGTTGCATAAATTTAACAATTTCAATCAAAAAGTTTGGCTTAAAACATCAGGGCCAACCTCTAATTATTTATTAACATACTGTACAGTACTCATTATGATCAATAATTACAAGAACTCAATGACCTCTAGACATCGAGGGATAACATTTGTATATAATCCAAAACTAATCAATTACTGTTATATTATAAGAACTTGAACCAAGTCCCTTGCATAATTATCAATTCTAGCTTGAATTAGTTAATCTTTTTTATGGACAGGCGATAATCAGCCTATGCCAAGATTTTGTACCAATCCCGTCTTATTTCAGTCCGCCCTGAATCGCTGCACTTTATACACAATAAGCATGATTTTACCAAAGCCTCCATTTGTCTTTGCTTTAGGATTATGTTTATGCACAAGGAAACTTGAGTACGATGTATGTTCTGCTAGTAAGCAAATTATCCCGCGCAGAATGTCTCTGTTTCTTGTCACAACCTGACAATAAGTCTTGCTTCATTTCTAACAAATCTCTAAATATTTCATTATAACCTTTCCTTTACTGAGATTGCTTTCGTTCATTTTCACGTTTGAACTGTCTCATTTGTTTCTAGATAAGACAGGTGTTTATATTCCCTTGGTATGGTGTAGTTTGTGTTGTTTTAGATGAAATATAGACGTACGGTCATTGAATAACAATGACCAGTCTTGTGAAATTAAGGCAATGCTTCATATACTGCAACACGGAACAGTGATAACATAAACAAATCGCAAGCTTAGAATAAGAAGCCGTAAGTACCTATTCGAACGTTGGAGAAAAAAACACTGTCTGAACATTTCTCCTAAATGGTGGAAAAATAAACTACAGTTTGGTCAACAAGCGCTTTATGATGCATATTTCAAATATGTATCGGTCTTATAAGGTCGAAAGTAACTTCTCATTAAACGATTGTGTATGCCCTATCGAGATCGCAGGGCTATCACACTTAATACGTACAAGATGTGGCGGTTGATCCTGGTACATTTGGGTTACATCATTTGCCCTTCAAGATATATAGATAATTGATTCAGTTTGATAAATAATGCAATAACCTTTGTATATTCCAAAAGAAAACCATAACCATTAAATCATCTTAAATGATTTATGCCACAAGTATTAATTAGTTGATCAAATGCTGCTTTCCATATCAAATGAAACATCCTGATGTTGCGAGAACAAAACTGATTAGCCAATACGCTGATACATGTATACTAATACTTCGAACACGTGAATTACAACATAGTTAATGGGCATGAATGTATCCATCCCACAACGCCACAAAATGTCAAACCAATAACACTTTCATTTTTCACTAGATTATTAGACAACAAAAACATTAACTTAGGCATTTTGCAATGTATGTGTTGTGGTTTCCTATATCTCAAAATGATATCGACAGTACAGTTTTAAAACGATACTATAATTAAATTTAGTTACTTAATTTTTGATCGTTTGATTAATTGTTAAACATTATATAATTAAACAGAGGACGTTTCTTATAAGGCATGAAATAATGTGTAGCAATCCAAGCCAGTTTCTATTTAGAAATCTTGAGTTTGTAAAATAATTTCCAAAGTTTACAAGTCAATATGCATATATAGAATTTCCATTCGTCCCTTCGGTACAAATTAATAATTACAATGGAGCATAGAATAAATAATCTTATGCTAATAAAAGTCATGTGTACCTTGTGACACAGAACCAGACCAGGGTTGACGTTTCGTTTGACATTTACCTGACACAAAATCCGTTCAATACTCATTTAGTATGCCCTTATTTCGCCCTGACGTTTCTCTAGGATGCAATAACTGACATTAACACCGTAGCACATTTCCTTGATTTATGAATGTCCTTGGAGAAACATGCCAGTACTGTACGTAGTTTGTAATAAAAAGTCAGTTTTCCCATCACATTGGATGCGTAAAAAAGTCACACAAGAATTAAAAAATTTATGTGTATTCGTAAATTAGCACGGAAGCAAAAGTTGTTGCCCCTGTAAATAAACTTTCATTTTAAGGCCCTTTTGAAACCTGGCTCCTGGACTAAGCTTAAATCAGTTTACAGGACGCTAAAGCCGTATACGATGCTGTTGTTGCTGACCTGTATGGAAATGGTTCGTTTTATGAACTAGTAAACAGTACAACGTGTTCCGAATGTAGTGTTACTTACGAGATACGAAATACGAAAAAACTTGCCATTTCAATTATCTAACCAACATGACCAATGTATTCAAGCGTTCATGAATGTGACAGCTGATATAAACCTGACTGGTTCACACGGCACAGAGAACGTGTGATTAATTGTCCCGGAATTGTAGAAGACACGACACAGATGCGTAAAGTAATAAATTCAACAACTAATTCTTGTCAACATAACATAGCTCCATTATTTAATTATTGAAATCTTATCAATGTCATTGTCAATTTTGTAATTATTTAATTTCGTTAGCCGAGTAACTCAAAAGTAAACACGTAATTTCTTTTGCGCTTCTAAAGATGTCAAGATGTTTGCAAATAATATTATGTTTTGTGACAGCAATGAATTCGAATGCACTGCGCTAGATTTTTGCATGTCAATAATGTGGTTAATATTTGGATTGAATACACATAGGCACAGTTCAGTAAGTTATTTTGTCAATAACCCAACTGGGGGTTGGTTTAGTTTTCTTCAATCGTATGGTTTTTAACCATCTGGACTAAATCAATATGCATTTTTCTGCAGATTGGTGACGTTATTGTCTGTATTGTTTTTCTGGCGTTTTAAGGTGTTGAGTTGTGTTTGAAACCATACACAGAACTATAAATATCTTTTTTTGACGAAGTTTCAAAAATACTTCTCAGAACAAGTTTGTGATTTTGTGGTGACTGCTTTGTATGGTCCTTTGTTAGTTAGATTTCTTCCATTCCTATCTAAATTATTATTATCTTCTAAAAACGTATAGCATCAACATAACCTGGACATACTAAGATAAAAGACTCACTGACGAAAAGGTCGGTCACTGACACAAATGAATCACCCAATGCATATAATATGGCCAATAAAGATTACGAGGAAAACGCACGAGGGACGGAGATGTTTCTCTCCCGAGTCATTGTTTAATTTGACACACCAATCATTGCCGTACAGTAACATGTAATTATATCTACTCTGAAATAACTTTGAAAAGCAGTGTTCTTAACAACATTTGAGTAATACTTCCAATTCTTTAGAAGGCTGAAACTAGAATGTAATAGAGAAGTCCAAATGAGAAAACTCTCTAATCTATTGGTTCATAATTATTTTCTCAAATATTTTTGGAACGTCTCGAATAAAATGATCAGACTAAACTTATCATGTTAACATAATGATGTAATTGTTACTGAAGTAATATCTGAGATATTTGAGTAATTTGGCACTTTTGTGAAATTGCGAACGTTACATAAAGAGTACATATTTCGTGTTTTAAACGGTTCAAAAAGACTAAATGATGAGGAAATACAAACGTGTCATGTGCAAACATTCCTGCAATTAAACAACTGAAACCAAAGGACAAACAACAGTGTTCTTAATGATCAAGGCTAAACAGCGTTTTATCAAAATATACGCGATACGAGACAATGGCCCGCAGCTCTGTGTTTCTGATTCATTATTGAAGTTGACCGAGAACCGCTTTCCTCATTTTTTCTAAATATTATCATGATTTGTCATGGAACAAACCTCTTGAGTGCTAACTACATCGAATGAGATTGTTTCCGGTAATCCATCGGATCAAAAGCTTGAATGTTAAATACAATTTTCCGACCTCAAAATCGAACTATGGCCTGCGCTTAATAAAACACTCACACTGATTCTAAAGTGGTTCAACTCTACCATGTACGGGCTATTGATCCAAACTGTGATCGAACTGTGCGGAAATTGTTCTATTATTTATCTTAAACTGTATCCTGAACCATGTTACATACGTGTGGATGAAAAATTACACCCGTACAAATTAAACTGGGAACTGATACTTTATGGTGTTATCTCTGTAGCTCTGATGATAGTGCACTTTTTCGTATAATTTTAGCTAACGATGACAGGGTTTCATTGTTCATTGATATGACTTGTCTGTTTCGTCAATTTCTATATTATATTTTAATGTGAAATACAGCCACATCCGTGCTAATAAGGTACCAGAACTAAGCAAACTTTTAACATTGGTAATAATTTGCATCTATTGTGTTATTTGAACCAATACAGTATGGCGTTATCGCCTAGCCATTCGATGTAGATAACATTAGACCGTTTTGCAATAGCAACAATTGATTACACCAAAAATGTATACAACAAGCGGATATATAAATTCGACATATCTCTTCACCATTTTTCTTTTAATTCCAGTCCGTTTTGTTTGTCACCTGATTAAATTTTTCGATGCAAGTCATAGCAACAGTATCAACATAACTACATGTCACATTAACGAATAATAATTTCTCTACATCACGTGTGTACACGTATGAAAACTGAAACATACTGCTATAGAAAAGTAAACAGGAACTAGTTTTACGATGAATGTTTTCAGACAATCATGCGTCAATTAACGATGATGGGAAATAACTACATTGTATTCGTTCATTATGTATGCTCTTTCAAAGTAGTCTGTGTGTGTATTTGTATTCATGTCAGGTCTGCAAATGCCATATATAGCTACATATCACTGCAATAACCAGTTTAAAGGTATACACATTGTAATATAAACGGACGTTTCCATTGTTTACAAGTCTGGTGTGCAACTGCTAGTATATTGCAGGCTTTCAGCAACTGCCATGCATAGAAAACATGTATAATTATACATAATAACATAAAAGTTGCAGTGCTCAATAAATATGGTTTAGGGTTGTAACTTATTCATGACATGCAAGTAAGATATATTGATAATGCCTTATTTTGTCTGATTTATATCGCACTTTGTCAGCCATAAGTATATTTTAAACGTATTTAATCGAGGGTGAGACTATCTGTCGCCATCAGATACACGACATAATGTATAATGTAAGACACTGCTTTATGTGTGGGCGGAAACATTGAATAATCAGCACCAACATCCATTGTAAATGTTACACATGTTGTTGCCAATAAATGCGTCGGTATCTCGCTCCCTCCCTCCCTAACTCCCCCCTCTCTCCCTCCCCCTCACTCAATCACTCACTTACTCACTTATTTAGTCCTCGTCGTCCTAAGGGTATGTATGACACTACTCTCTATCATATTTGTGTGCCTTGTGCTGACGTTGTTTGTGTCATTGCAGGACATGCAAGTGGAGATGGTCTTATATTTCTCAATGTCAGTCATGACAGGTCGTCTATTTCACCTCAGCCTTTAAGGGTTTATTTCGGGTGCATGGCGAACAATGGTGGCAGAAATCATGGACCGATAATACACAGAATAATCATCAATAATACACAGCATAATCATTGTATAACGATTGGTACGACCAGCTTATGACAAATCTTATGTCAATTACAACAATTTTAATCCACTTGGTTTGCACACTATTGATTGAAATCACGGTGTGTCATATATGGCACCAAAATAACAATTTCAACTGACATTTTGAATTAAATAAATCAGGAAAAACCCTCGATTATTTATTGCCATTTTGTGCATCATGATATATAACTTCACGATTCCAAACTACGCTGAAAATATCTTCTTAAAATCCAAATCTAATCAATTACGTGCATATTAAAAGTAGTGGATTGCTAAAGGTTGTCAAATTGTATCAAATCCATTGCATAATTATCAATACAATCATGAAGCAATTCATATTTTTTCAGGCAATAATATTCTTAGATTTTAGGCCAGCCAAACCTGATGTCTTTTTATTTCATCCCACTCTTATTCCCTTCAATTTAGATAGAATATGCATAATTATAATTTGTTTTAGAAGACAGATAATTTGTGATCTGCCAATTTATTTGATCGTATATTCATGTCTGTATTAATGTTTGCTTTAGGAATATGTTTGCGTACCCTGGAGGCACCATTCAACTTGAATATGTTGTATGTCCTGCTAGCAGGCAGATTGTTCCGAGAAGTATGTGCATGTTTCATGTCACAGTCGGACAATAAGTCTTGCTTCATTTCTCACAAATCTGTACATCCATTATGTTCTCTAAATAGTTCATTATAACCTTTCGTTTACTGAGATTGCCTCCATTTATTTAATTGTTTCCGACTGTCTCATTTGTTTCACAGTTGTTTCTATTCTCTTGTCATGGTGTATTTTGTGTTGTTCAGGATGAGACAGGTAGATGGTCAGTCTTGTAAAATTACGACAATGCTAAATAAACTGTAACATCGAACGATGCTACTATAGACTAATGAGAAGGTCGTAGGTACAAAATCGAAATTTTGAGAACACAAGAAAATCTGTTTGACATTTACTCTTTCCTTTTACAAAAACAAACTTTTCAAAATTCAGCTAAGACAACATGTATCTGTCCTACCAGTACCATCTCATTCAAAGAAAACGAAACTTGTTTACTAAAAAGACACTTTGACAAGTCAAAATGCATAGTTATGAATACAATGGCACTTCCATATCATTTATCGCTTAGGTAAAAAGTACTAATTGTAATGAAGCATAGAATGCTAGTATTTTCATGTAATATGGGGCAAATAAGAATCATGTGTACCTTGTGACGCCAGAACAGGCAGTGTTGACGTTTCGCTTGTCATTTACCTGATGTAAAACCATTCGATACTCATTTACTATGTCCTTATTTCGCCCCGATGTTCGTCCAGGGTGCAAATATGTCCTTGGAGAGAATTGCCAGTAACTTACGTAGTTTGTAATAACAATCAGATTTTCCTACACATCTGACGATGTTTCCATAAAATATTCAGTTCCTCCCCGTAGAACGTCTTGTATAGCGTTAGATATAATTTGTCGGTATTTATGAACCTTGTTTTAATTGGATTATGATAGCTTAGACGTACGTGTAGAGTAATGAGTAATTGTTAAGTTTGATCGAAATGACACAAGTGCAAGGATTTTTAGGTGTTCATTTCAGTTTTACGTTGCTTGTTGTGTTGGTGTTTTTTGTCTGGCTTTTGTGCTCTGTGGTTTGACGAGTGTTTTTTCCCCATCCCATAAGTTGTCATAGTTTTTGCTTTCCTACAAAGTTCATATTGACGTGATTCAAGATCCATCATTGCTTACAGTTCAAATTTAAATTCTTTATACTTCTTTAACAACTGCAAATTGGGTACAAACTTGTTTGTATGAGTTTATTCAAGCCACAATAAGGTTCTAGAACGACATATTTTCTATAGATAGAAAACACAAATCTTTGTAACTGATTTGAAGACTGATAAATAATTACCACATCAAGCTATTAAAACTAGCTCTTACTGTCATATATGTGAAATAATTTTTCCTTGACGATTGACATAACGAGCCCGGTTTGTTTACAAATACGGCGTTTAACAGCATCTCCGTCACTTCCCGGAGACTACCGATAAATTTTCGCCAGTTTCTGATATCCAATGGATGGATAGCACACATATTGATAACGTAGGGCGCACACTATAACCCAATATATACCAGTATCTTCCGGTATCGTATATAGTAGCACGCTATTGACACCTAATCATGTTGTATATTGCCTTGTATATTGCCTTGTATATTGACATTAATCATGTTAAATGTATAATTGAAACATGCCAGAGGCGAAGGATTTACTATGCGTATGCAATACAGATGGTGCGAATGGCTGTGTGCAGTTGTATTAATTTCTCCGATAATTATTAGATTTATATTTTCATGTACAGTAGAATCTACAATAAAATAATAATTGTTTACTTGTAAGTATATAAATCTGCATGTTCAATATACACGAATGTTGTGAGTTATTTAGTTTTCATAAACACGGGTCAATCATTATGAAGATCAAAGAGGCGGCCTTTCTTTTAATATCAATATATAACGCGCAAACATGATCATATGAATGGAAAATTAAAATATATGTTATATCCACATGCCCTCAAATTTTTCTATGCATATGTATTTAATTATATCTAGCTACATTTTGTTTATTGTCGGATACAACATAATAGTCTGTAATAAAATATGAAAGCTAGATGTTTTTGTTTGTCCTTATAATTTTATATCGCTGGCTTAGAATAAGAAGGTCGTAAGTGCCATATTTGAAATATATATCACAAGGCGCTTCTGATGAGTCTATTTTCATGAAAGCTTGTTAACCATAAGTACAGAGTAATTTGTCAGACAGATTTTCTTTTTTTCTCAAAATATGATTTTGTTGATACGATCTTTTCATTCTAAGCCAGCGATATGTTATATATCATGGAGTTAATGTGCTTGTCTATATAATTCCATGATTATATTAAGTGATATATATTCATTCACACTTCTACACTTATCCTTTAATTGGATTATACCTAGCAAATTCAATTAGGTGTCAGTCGTGATTAGACTACAATATGCCACGCAATATACAAAACAATATAGGCCTACAACAGGGTACCGGCAGATATCGGTGTACCGGGTTTTGTGCGTATACTTCCGATCATTAACGAAATCATCGGAATCGTTCGTAAAATTTAAACGTAAACACTATTTAGTATTTTGTACGGAGGACAAAATACTAAATAGCGTTTTCAGTTGATTATTTCTCATAGAAGGAACTGCGACCAGAGGTCAGATATGGGTCCCTTCTGCACCATTTTTAGCATAATTTAATATCTCAATATTTCAATATTCTTTGTAGATAGAAAATACCACCATTTTAAACCTTATTGGGACTTTAACTGAATCGTTTTTAGTATAACAGATCTACTAACCATATTTTATAGCTGTAAAGTATTATGAAGAATATACATTTGATTTTAAGATTTCCGTAGTTTTAAGAATATTAACCCATGTTTTGTAGTGATAATTGAAGCTATTTTAACAAGAAAAAGACAATAAGTTGATTATTAGCTGGAGCCGATATTGATACGTGTTAACGATAGCTTATGATTTTAAGAAAATGAAGTTTTCGATTTCTACTAAATTGCTTTGTTAATATCAGCCCAGCATCTAGAACATATTTAATCGTAACAAAAATGCATGTATCACCTTAGCATGCAGCGGATAAAACTATTGCGCCGCAAATGACACAGGCATTTGTAAACAGTACTTTAGTTGGTCAACTACTACATGTATGATCAGTCAAACTTGCAAATCGCAAGACGATTCAGGACTGGGCCATTAAAGTACAACATTCTGAAGAGCACAGCAAAACAATATGTGTACATGTAATAACATAATAAAGTTAAAAAGCAATGATAGTTGCGTTGCATGGATTTTCAAGCAATCAATTAAACTAGAAACTTGATTACGAACGTTCAGAACACATGTTTATAATTATCGACTCAATCCTCGCAACGTCGGTAGAAAACATAAGTAACTTAGAACCGACTTGTATAATTGAAACTGTCCGAGAAATGTATTTAAAGAAGCAATTATGAATTGCAAGCAATACAGACGTAGCCTATCCGGTTTCCAGGTTGTCAATGTTTCTGTTACAATGGTAACCAGAATTCTTGCATATTGGTCTTATTGGTCCCAATCCAAATACGAAGTTCCATAAACTTAGATTGAAAACTGTTTGAGTTTTGGCAGGGTGTAGATTTTCTTGACAGAGGGACTGACTGATGGACGGACAAACCTATAGTTCCCTCCGGTTGGAAACCGTTAAGGGCCTAATAAGATAACAATAAGTTTAATGCAAAATGTTACGGATAATTACAACATTGGTGTAAACAAATAATAGTGATGACACGTTGAAACTAGAAACATATGTTACAAACCTATATGTGACGTCCTAGGTTGTGACTTCAAATGAGATTAATGATAGGTAAATTACGTCATTGGTCATGACCTCATTGAGCCCTCTAACATTATTGTTGTTTTCATACATACTTTGGGTATTACTTTTAAACAAAAAGTTAAGATGAGTGAGTCAAGTCTCATGAACACTCTGGTACGAAGATAAAATGCTAATTTGAATTAGCTAATTATTAAACCAGATCGTTACTGTTTGAATGTTTAAGCTTTATTGTTACTACATTTTTATACAAACAAGCAACGTAACGATAAAAGCAAATAAGTCCATATGAAACCACAAACGTATTAGACAGTTGATTCAACTTACCCCATTTTACATCGCTTATTGAGAATCGATCCTAAAAACCTTACAAACATAAAGACATACCAATAAATGCGACTACAACCGTGTTACTAGAACGTTTGAATAAGTAATGAATGAGAACTCAAGTGCATATGTGTAGGATAGTGGGAGACCGTTAATGTCAACTACATTTCCTTGGAGAATCCAGATGATTTGCCTCTTACATGCATAGTTCATGCCATAACTGTATTACCGTTATACGCTCTAACACAACGCATCGCCAAAATACATTATTTGTACTCGTAATGTTGATGTAGTTCCGACAAAAGTAGTATGGAAATACACACGTCCGCATTAGTGTCAGTTTTTGTCGGATTAATCGTGGAAATGAAAGTCAGTCGTATTAGAATCTCTACAAATGAAAGTTACATGTAATCGCTAGTAAACTAAATACAATGACAATCGTATTTGCACTATCATAAATCATAAATTTTCGAGGGTGATAAAATGTCATGAATGTCGTGGGTTCACCTTTAACAAGGAACTCATATCCCGGCAATTATGTGAAATCCTTGCTACTGTATAGCCCTACATTTGTATCTAAGACTCATTTTGACTGACAAGGAAGAACTTCAAACTTTATATAACACCTGTCTTAGATGAATTAAGTGAACATGTATTAATAGTCAAATACTTGCAGTAGGTACACATTCAAGCATGTAATGCGACTGCAAAAGACAAAAACTACGTTTTATTCCCTAATGTAGACCCATGAAGCCAGATGAAAAAGATATTGATTGAAAGAGAATTTGCTGAAAATGTAACAGATGAAATTAAAACATTCGGATTGAGAATGCACGCCTCATCCATTAATTAAAAAAAACTGATGGTTAAATATAGCTATTTATGAACATTGTTATTTGTGGTGACGCTGTTTTGTATTGTTGACAACGATCCATGAGTGCATTGTGACCTAAATACACTTGCATTAATTTAATCTAGTGTTTATTGAGAACCAATCCGATGCCAGTCTCGTAAAACCAACGACACAAAACACTATATCACTCAATTACTGAACATTAATAGACATTTTTAGAAAAGTTGAATTCCCGTGTGTATAATAACAGTAGATAATAATGACCTTCCCGAACTTCTCGTTAACATTGATTATGTGACTTACTATTATTCACATATAACAAACTGACAACTAAACGACTGGGAATTATTCAAATACGTTTGTTCCAACGATGGTTGGCTTTGATTCTACAAATATACCTTAATACCAATGTTGACTATATAAACGTCGATCTCAGAAATTACTCCTGAACATGTACCATATACTGCTGTCATGCTTTATGAGCCACGTAAATCTTTTGAGGGACACATTCAAGAATGATTTTCAGTAGTATTTGTAGTTCCTGAAATAATTCTTGAAAAAAACTATAATAATATTGGAAATTTTGCATAATTTTCAGGCAATTTAGGTTGTATACTACATGTACATGCAAAATGCTTTATTTATACCAGAAGAACATTTCGATTCCATTGAAACACTAGAACATGCCTAGTTGCATAACTAGCAAACACTTGTATATTAAAAGCTTTAATCAGTTTACAGAACACTAAAGCCGTATACGATGCTGTTGTTGCTGCCCTGTATGAAAATGGTCCGTTATATGAACGAGTAAACAGTACAAGGTGTTCCGAATGCAGTGTTACGTACGAAATTGAGTGAAAAACAGAAACTTGCCGTTTCAATTATCTAACCAATGTATTCAAGCGTTCATGAATGTGACAGTTGATATAAACTTGACTGGTTCACACGGCACTGAGAACGTGTGATTAATTGACCCGGAATTGTAGAAGACACGACACAGATGCGTAAAGTAATAAATTCTACAACGAATGCTTGTCAACATAACATAATATAGCTTCAAAGTTAATTATTGAAATCTTATCAATGCCACTGTCAATTTTGCAATTATTTAATCTCTTTATCTGGGTAACTTATTGCGTTCTAAATATATCAATATATTTGCAAATTTGTTTTCTGACAGCAATTAATTAGAATGCACTGCTAGTTTTTTCTTGGGATGAACGTCACATATGTCAATAGTGTAATTGATTGAATACAAAGGCACAGCTCGGTAAATTATTTTGTCAATAACCTAACTCAGTTTGATTTCGTTTTCATCAATGATATGGTTTTAAACCATCTGGACTGAACTAAAATGCATTTTCTGTAGATCGGTGACCACGTTATTGCCTGTATCGTTTTTGTTTGTGTTTTAAGGTGTCAAGTTGTGTTTGAAATCAAATACAGAACTATAAAGATATTTTCTAACGAAGTATCACAAATACTACTCAGAACAAGTTTCTGAATTTGTGGTGTGTGCTTTGCATGGACTTCTTTTTTGTGCTTCCATCCCTATCCGAATTGTTATTAAAACGTATAGCATCAACATAAACTTGACAGACTGAGAGTAAAACACTCACTGACGAAAATGTCGGTCACTGACACAAAACGAATCACCCAATGCATAATACGGCCAATAAAATTTTGGAGCAAAATACACGAGATACGGAGAAATTTCTTTCCCAAGCCATTGTTTAATTGATACACCAATCATTGCGGTACAGTAACATGTAATTATGTCTACTCTGAAATAACTTTCAAAAGCAGTACTCTTAACAACGTTTGTGTAATACTTCCAATTCTTTAGAAGGCTGATACTAGAATGTAGTAGAGAAGTCCGAATGAGAAAACTCTCTTATTTATTGGTTCATAATTATTGTCTCAAATAATCTCTTGCACGTCTTTAATAAAATGATCAGACTTAACTTATCATGTTATCATAATGGTGTTATCGTTACTAAAGAAATATTTGAGATATTTGAGCAATTTGGCACTTTTGTGAAATTGTGAGCGTTACATAAAGAGTACATATTTCGTGTTTTAAACGGTTAAAAAATACTAAATGATGAGGAAATACAAACGTGTCATGTGCGAACATTCATGCAATTAAACAACTGAAACCAAAGGGCAAACGACATTGTTCTAAATGATCAAGGCTAAACAATGTTTTATTAAATCATACGCGATACGAGACAATGGCCCGCAGCTCTGTGTTTCTGATTCATTATTGACGTTGACCGAGAACCGCTTTCCTCATTTTTTCTAAATATTATCATGATTTGTCATGCAACAAACCTCTTGAGTGCTAACAACATGGAATGAGAATGTTTCCGGTAATCCATCGGATCAAAGGCTTGAGTGTTAACTACAATTTTCGGACCGAAAAATCGAACTATGGCCTGCGCTTAATAAAACACTCACACTGATTTTAAATTAGTTCAGCTATATCATGTACGGGCTATTGATCTAAACTGTGATCGAACTGTGCGGAAATTTTTCTATTATTTATCTTAAACTGTATCCTAAACCCTGTTACATACGTGTGGATGAAAAATTACACTCGTCCAAATTTAACCTGGGAACTTGGAATCACTGATAGTTTATGGTGTTATCTCTTTAGCTCTAATGATGGTGCATTTTCCCTTATAATTTTAGTTTAATTATGACAGGGCTGCATTGTTCATTCATATGACTTGTCTGTTTCGTCAATTGATATATATCATATTGTAATGTGAAATACAGCCACACCCGTGTTAATTAGCTACCAGAACTAAGCAAATTTTTAACATTGGTAATAATTTGCATCTATGTTGTTATTCGAACCAATACAGTATGGTGATATCGCCTAGCCATTCGATGTAGATAACATTAGACCGTTTTGCAATAGTAATAATTGATTACAACACAAATGTATACAACAAGTGGATATATAAATTCGACATATCTCTACACCAGTTTTCTTTGAATTCCAGTTCATTTTGTTTGTCACCTGATTACATTTTGCGATGCAAGTCAGAGCAACAGTATCAACATAATTTTGTCTACTCTGAAATGATTCTTCAGAACAGTGCTTCAAAAAACGTTTAATAATGTAAAACTTTCAATTCTTTAGATGGCTGAAACTAGAATGTAATCGAAAAGTCCAAATTAGAAAACTCTCTGATTTATTGGCTCATAATTGTCTCTAATAAACTCTTAAATGTCTAGAATAATGTAATAAGACTTAACTTATCCTGTTTAAGTAATGATGTTACTTAATGGTTAATAAAGTAATATTTAAGACTTTTTGGCAACTTTTCACGTTTGTGAAATTGTAAACGTAACACAAAGAGTACATACCTAGTTCGTATATTAAACGGTATAAAAAGACTAAATGATTAGGAAATGCAAATGTGTCGTGTACGAATATTCATGCAATAAAACAACTTAAACCAAATGGTAAACGACCTTTTCTTAATGATCAAGGCTAAACAACCGTTTTATTAAATTATACGCGATACGAGACAATGGCCCGCAGCTCTGTGTTTCTGATTCATTATTGACGTTGACAGAGAACCGCTTCCTCATTTTTTCTAAATATTATCATGATTTGTCATGGAACAAACCTCTTGAGTGCTAACTACATCGAATGAGAATGTTTCCGGTAATCCATCGTATCAAAGGTTGTATGTTACATGTAACTTCAATGTTCTGACAGTAAAATCGAACACTCCCACTGATTCTAAAGTAGTTCAACTCTATCTTGTACGGGTAATAATATTATTGATCTAAACGGTGATCGAACTGTGCGGAAATTGTTCTATTATTTATCTTAAACTGTATCCTGAACCCTTTTACGTGTAGATGAAAAATTACATTCGTCTTAATTTAATCTGGGAACTTGGAATAACGGATACTTCATAGCGTTATCTCTTTAGCTCTGATGATGGTGTAGTTTCCTTCATAATTTTAGTTTAATTATGACGGGCTTTCATTGTTTATTCATATGACTTGTCTGTATCGTCAATCGGTATATAGCATAATGTTATGCGATAATACAGTTACACACGTGCTAAATAGTTACTGGTACTAAGCAAGCTTTTATCATTGATTATAATTTGCATCGACGTTGGTATAGTCATTGCCGAGCCATGTGATGTAATTAAAATTAGACAATTTTGAAATAGCAACAACCGATTGCACCAACAAATATTTGAGCCGTTCTCCAGGAATACAGAGCTTATTGATAAAATTTGAAAATGTTGATAATAATTGTTGTTAGAAAGAGGAGACGTCTAAATTATGAACAGTTACTGAAAATTTGAACAAATTATTCCATCAACTTAACAAAGTTAAATACTTTTTAAACCAACCACTACCGCCTACTTTATGAGTGACGCCCTGAACGTCATTCTGTACGTTTTTAATGTAACGTGGCATCTCATTGATCCAGTATCTGATACATTTTTGACGTAAACATTTAAAATTGTGGCAAATTTTATAGTTATATTATTATTTTATAAAACCGTGTCTAGTTCGTGACTATTTGTTTCCTGGGAAAAAAGTGTTTAAGCCACTTAGCACTTGTTTTCCTTGATATCAGTACTTTTTAGAAATCGATCACCATAGCAATAACAGACGTTATTTTAACACAATTTTAAAGAAAACTTGAAGCTTACGGTTAGTACTATTCTATCCAATTACTTAAATATTCAATCAAAGGACACGATTTTTTCTCATTTTTGACATTTTTCTAAATCTTATTGCATTATTACAATGCAATGCCATTAAGCCAAGTTTCCTGCAGAACGGCTCATGTATATTATACTTTCACAACAAGCGGGTATGTTATTCAAAATATCTCTACACCATTTTACTTAGGAATTCCTGTTCATTTTGTTTGTCACCTGAATAAATTTTGCGTTGCTAGACAGTAACAGTATGAACATTACTAAATGCAGCATTAACAAACGAATAATAACTTATCTACATTATATGGGTTCACGTTTGGAAAATAAAACATACTGCTATAGAAAAGTTAACAGGAACGGCTTTTTACGATGATGTTTTCCAGACAATCATGAGTCAATTAACGATGATGGGAAAAAGCTACTAGTATTCGTTCATTCTTTATGCTCTTTTAAAGAGGTCTGTGTGTGCAAGTGCATTACTACTACGTCTGCAAATGTCATATATAGCTACTTATCACAGACATAACCAGTTTAATGGTTAAACACATTGTAATGTAAACAGACGTTTCCATTGTTTACAATTGTACAACTGTTACAGTAGTAAAGGGTATGCTTTCAGCCGTCATGTGTCATGCATAAAAGACATGTATAATTGTACTTAATAGCATAACAGTTGCAGTGCTCAATAAATATGGTGTTGGGTTGTAACTTATTCATGCGCGTAAGATATATTAACAATGTCTCCTTTTGTCTAATTTGCATCGCACTTTGTCAGCCGTTGGTATATTTTAAACGTATTTATATCGAGGGTAAGACAGTCTGTCGCCATCACATACACGACATAATGTATTGTGTAAGACGAACACTGCTGTGTTGTGTGGGCGGAAACATGGAATAATCAGCACCAACGTATCTTGCAAATGTTACATCGTCATGTTATTGCCAATAATGGCGTCGTTAACTTACTTTCTTATCCACGTAGTCCTCGCCGTCGTTAGGGTATTCATGGCATATACCACTCTCAATGATATATGTCTATCTTGTGCTGACGTTTTTGTGTCATTGCAGGACATGAAAGTGGATCTGGTCTTTTTTTCTAAATGTTAGTCATGACAGGTCGTCTACTTCACCTCAGACTTAGGTTTATTCCCGGTGTTTGGTGAACAATGGTGGCAGAAACCATGGTGGGTCGGTGTTTGGTGAACAATGGTGGCAGAAACCATGGTGGGTATACAAGGGGACAATCCTGTTGTTTGATCTATTTCAGAAGTTATGTAATGGTTATTGACCTCGTATTTCGGTATTCCTTAATATGAACAACTCGCGCACGTGGAAACGTGAACACCGAGAACGCGAAGCGTTCGAGGTGTTTAAGTTTTCACGTGCGCGAGTTGTTTATATTAAGGAATCCGAAATACGAGGTCGATAACTGACTTACACAACTGTGTATAACAATGCACACGTCATGATGTGTGATAAAAAGATCGATGGGAATTTGATACAGGCTCTTATAAATTGGATGAGCATAAAGTCGCTAAAATAGACGTTCAGAAGGACGTATGTTTACAGTTGGTCTGCATGTATCCAGGTAAAATTGTATTGTTTATAAAATTGCATAACTGTACCCAAATGATAATGATGTGATTGTATTAAAGTTAAAACCTTAAATGAACATTGAAATTTTACTCTTTGTGATATGTGACTGCACTTTGTCAACGGACCATTTCTCCGAGTTCTTTGAAATAATGCTTTGTGTGTTCTTGTATACGTACGTTCATAACTGTCTTATATTAGTAAGTGCCACAATGGGGAACATCAAAATCATTTTGTAGGCAGGTTTTTGAGTTGGAAACGATTGTCTATGATAGGTTGCTGACTTTAAGGTTCGATTCTCACTGGATCATTCATTTTAAATTTCTCTGAACATTAACGACTAAATATTCTATTTGCATTTGCGACAGCCGAGGAGCGACTATATAATATGACTTTTGTGTTGAAAGGTTGGCACTGTACTGTACAGTCTGGTGAACTAGCACATTTCTGAAAAAAACTTTTAATTTAGTATAATTATACTTTGACCGCAATTATCCAGTTAAACTGTCAACTAACACCATCTATGGAACACCAAAAGATTTTAGTTTAAGTAAGTTTTTATTGACAGGTGGTCTTTTAAGGGTCAGCTATAACACGGGGTTGACTTTAAGATGTTTTGTCTATCAATAATGTTTTATTTTATTTTTAACGAACGACTGTTGTTGTGCCAGTGTGTATTGAACATCAATTCATTTTACCATATCTTTTCAGCCTTTACGTAAACATCTATCATACAGATGTTTATATATGTCAGCTCGTGGAGTTTTAAACTCGCACGGGTTTGAACAACTAGCGCACGGGCGCGGGTTAGTAAGTTGGCATGAACAACGGGTCGTTCATGTGGGTTATTAACCTGGGTTAAACAAAGAAACAGTTGTGTAATGGTGGAAGTCTTCTCTGATCTATGTATTTGATACAAGTATTTCATGCGCTTGATTCACTGGTTCGGAGCGATGTCAAAGCGTAACGCAAGTCCAGACGACAGCCTGTTATAGACTCCTCGCGAAAATACCATGGAAACTTTGCACATCGGTCAGCACGCTTTTGAGTGTGTCTACTTTACACCGATTTACCCCTCTAATAACGCTTAACTTGATGCGATCGTTCAACACATCAACATATAAGTATTTGTTCTAAATGATTACGCTAAAAAATATAATTTAACGCTTGTAGTAAGTTTATATTTATACCTGAAGTAGTCAAGTTTTGCGAAAAATGAAAGAAAATAATAATTATGTTTAAAATATAGCAATATGAATAGTACAAATGAGTTGATATAATCAGATAATGTTCTATAAGAACTAACTTTGCTATAATACTTGTATTGATACACGTGCATGTCTCACAGGCCGTAAAATGTGAAGCTGCTGATTTTTAGAGAATGTCTTGCACTCTAAACGACTTAAATAGTGTGACATGGTCTCTAAACGAATGTGTTATAGAAAATAGACGACATTCTCAAGATGGAAATCTTTTACGAATATAGAGATTCGGTTTATGTTAGTGGCATAAATGTCGGCTCATTTATGGATGTAACGACGACAGACATTTCTGAACCACAAATGTGCTGTACGCCTGTAAAGAAAGTTCTCCTGCAAGTATTTTCATTTTATGTCCCATCAATATTTGTTCTATGACATTAAGACTACCTATATATTATCCTGCCAACAGGTAAATTATGCCTGGGATCAGACCCGTATATTACTGCTCAAGATGCGGATACTCCAACTATTCTGTCGTCGACTTTCAATAACAGATATTGTAGAACTACTTTTTTAACGTTCTATTTTAACACTGGCAATGTGAATGATAACCAAAGTTTGGTATAGTCCATTCAATAAGTAACACGAATTGCAAGAATAGCGATGAATACCGTTAACTGATGTATATAGCTTATACCCAGTCAAACCTATATAAACATCGTTTACCTGTTCGTTAGTTCAAAATGTTATGGCGTCTGTACAAAACTTGATGAATTATTGTGATATAGTCATCAAACTAAATGGGAATGATAGTCAACAAGAATTGTTGTGCGCATATGTTTTTTTCTCATTCGATAAGACTTTGTAGTACCAAGAGTACTATCCGATTTAACCTTCACATGTAGACCAATTGTTGTTAATGTCATCGAATACCTTTTTGTGAACTGATTTCGAACTCTTGTTTACTTTACACATCTTTTTATTGGACTTGTTCCACATTGTTGTGTAGAAATTTTAAGTTTTCCTGTCTCCTGATTAATATACACTGATTTCGTATCGCAGTTTAAATCACTTCCTGTAATTTTAAAACAACATATTTTGTATTTTAATTTATCCTCTGATTTGAAGAAATGAAGATAAGAAATCTTCTCACCGTCGTGACTTCGCATGCAATGCCTTATTGCTGAATTTTCACTCTCACTGCATACTTCACAAAAGCTGTATTTGAACTTGTGTTCCAAAAAAATAAAATCATAAATTGTATTGATGATAATAAAAGGTGATGATTTCACTACAATTGTCCACTTGGTTAAACAAAACATTTGTAAGGTATATTTTGTAACGTCCATTTCGACAGGGATGATGGTCATTTTTAAAAACGAGATAGCACATAACTAGTCAACGTATGAAGCAGGCGCAGCCAAATTGAGCTGGGATACAAGTCATAATATTAGAAAAAATGTGTTTAAAAAGATGCGTGCGGCACATGTCGTTGAACGTTTTATGTATATCTATGTGCAGTAATCAAATGATTATTCAATTGAGAACGCCAATCTCCATATTAAGGAAATTAGTACTTTAAAGAAATAGTGCATTCATACTCAAGTTAAAATCACCCGATAGCACATACAAGACTTACTTACCATTTTCTGTTTCTCTCGATCTCTTCATAGCAACGTGTATGCCAGAAAAAAAGCAAACTATGTACTCCAAAAGAAATGTGTTTTATATAGGTTTCGTTTAGAGATCACGACACCGTACTTGGACTTCGTATGCAGACTATAACACCGTCTGATCGAAACTATAACATGTATGAATTTTATTTTTTGTAAATAATTGGTTATAAGGTGATGATTGAGCATGATATTACAAGCATGTCAGTTATAGGTATTGTATTTACTATTCAAATGGTATATTTCATATACGATTACATATAAGCCTTTATTTAAAGATATTATGTTTCCGCATATTACACCATACTAATAACAAATCAAAATGTTAAGCATTTAGAATGCTTAATGGGTGCATTGATCCATTGGATAATCAATCACTGTTAAACATTATCTTTGTTTCCATCAAAAACATAAAAAAGAAGTGAAAATACCCTTTAAACCTGTTTTACCCGCCCCAAGGTACTAAGCAGTAGTGGCTCATGTCTGAAAGAGTCTATGACAGACTGTCGTCTGGACTTGCGTTACGCTTTGACATCGCTCCGTACCAGTGTGATTATGTACAATATTCCAATAAAACATATATTAGTTATAATTCGAAAGTTGCTTAGAGTTTTCACAATGTGGAGTTAACATGCTGCCGATGGTGGTATTCCTAGTAAACTAATTATGTTTGCTTATGAGCCAGGTCGACTTCATACCATCAATCTAAATCTAAGTTTCACACATTTTCTCTTTTATTCGATGGTCTAAAATAGCATTACAGCTTCCAGAATTACATATTACTAGGAAAGTGTATGTCATAAATTGACAAACTTTACATACATAGATATAAAGCTTTTATAGTAATTGGCAGAAGTAATACTATAATTAATTTATCAGGCGTTGTTACGTGGCTTTTAAATGGTCGTTGCATAGTATTTAAGAGAGCATAAACTTTAAAACTATCTTTAGGAGTTTACAGTTTAATTCATCTTGAGTAATGTACACTGTAAATTAAAGCTAATTTATTACAAATGTGCACACCTATAATGACAGGAATGATAACTACAGTCGATATCGTTATCTCGAATTCAAAGATCGTCGAAAAGATTTCGTAAATATTTATTAAAATTCGACTTTAACGTCCGGTGACGTGTATACTGGTCCTGATTCATCAATTCAAGACAAAGAACCTGCTTTTTTAATAAAACTCGATATAAACGGTAAATAAAGTTATTAGGTAATAGCGGTAATTGAAAAGAATTTCCTTGCGTTCGAGCTTGGGAACGAACCATGCACGTATATGCAAAGTGTATGACTTCTACAACCGACATTGTAGGGTGACGCGCATTATGTTGTGACCGACCTTAACTGGAGAAAATGTATAAACCAATTATCAACAAGTGAAATGTTGATGCTGGGCATCAAAGATGCCGCTAGTTCTTTTTAAGTAAATCTTTTTATTTAGTAAAAGGTATTGGTAGAAACTTGTAAACAAACTAAAATTCCGGCGTGATGTGTGATGCACAAGGGAAGTTATTCTCATGTGTTGAGTGTACGCTGCAAAAACTTAAGATTGCTGAAAATGGGTATTTTTCACTAATTCAAGGGCAATAACTCTGGTTGTACTAAATTGAAAGGGGAGTGAAACCCCAGGTGCACTAGAGTACATGCTGTCAAACATTTCTATAAAGGTTTCATGATCCTAGGTCAAATACTTTTTGAGTAGCATGTGAAACAAGTCAAAAATGGCTATTTTACACCATTTCAATGGCTAATAACTCTGGATATACTAAACTGAAAGGGGAGTGAAACCCCAGGTGTAGAGAAAACATCCTGACCATTTCTGTGAAGGTTTCATGACTCTATGTCGTGTACTTTGAGTACCGTGCGACATAAGGAAAGCGGCCAATTTTTTCTGTTTCAAGGGCCATAACTCCGTCAAAATTGGTTGAATCATAAAACCCTGATAATATGCACCAGGTCACATGATGACAATCATTCTCTGAAAGTTTGGTTGAAATCTATGAAGAAATGTAGGAGGAGTTGTGCACAGAAGAAATTGTTAAGGCCCGCCGACATTCAGCCATCTAATAACCAGAGTTTTCCTTTGGAAAACCTGGTTAAAAACTTGAAGGCAGTGAAACACCAGGAAAGAATAGAAAACATGAAAACATTCTATTTTCTATTGAAATATTTATTTAAATGAACATAACATGTTTTAGAAATATGAGCACCATTATAATATTGATTAATGCTTCACAGATGGCATTTAGCATGTTTCATAAAATAACAAAGTGTATTCCAATAACGTGGTATAGCCTGACAACGTGAAACTGACACTAAAGGACATTGTTATTTCGTGGTTTGTGAGCTTGATAAGTAAATTTATTGCGAATTAATACGTTCAACATAGTTTAAAATATGCATAGAACTAGTTCCATTTGGCAGGAGTATAGGAGCGCATATGAATATTTTGTAAATAAGAAGTGTCAGTTCAATGTTGGCAAGCTATATTTACCCGTTTAAATTTTGGCAAAACAAACTATTCTGACATACATAAATAAAGAAACATAGAGATTAAAAAAACACTTGCATTTATCAAATTTAGATTAAGACAAAACCTAAGAACTGGAAAAAATCGAAAATCATAACTAAAAAATATCTGACAGACATGAAAGTATTTAACATGTTCCATAAAAGTTCGAAAGGAAAATCGCCGCTCCGCGCAAATAGTTTTTTTTTTACTTTTTAATAGCCCCTGCTAAGACCCGCAAATTGCAACATATGTAGCCGTTATATAAACACCCGTTCCGAACTGATTTGGACTTTAGTACCTACCGAACATTTATCATCCTATTTTACCCCTGACGGGCGAGTCCAACAGCGTTATAACCAATCAAATCTTGTATCCTCCTGGGACTTGGACTTTAGTACCTACCGAACATTTATCATCTTATTTTACCCCTGACGGGCGAGTCCAACAGCGTTATAACCAATCAAATCGTGTATCCTCCTGGGACATCTGCTTGCACCCTTTTATACTCGATGCCGCCTCCTGGCGGCATCGAATAAACAGATACAGGTTTTAAAAGCATGGACACATTATATGCAGCATAATCATTAAGTAATGGTTGTTACGAGCAGCTAATGACAAATCATATGAAAATTACAACTACATGTATTTCACTGCACTTTATATGCACAATAGCGATTTTAATCGGGGTGTGTCATATATGGCATCAATACAACAATTTCAATCTGGTATTTTGTCTTGGATAAATCAGGTCCAATCTTCGATTATTTATTAACATTCAACACAACTGCATGATAAATAACTCAATAGTTCCAGACTTCACAGGAAACATTTTCAATCAATCCAAATCTAATCAATTAAGTGTATATTGAAAGTAGCGTATTGCTTTTTGCTATCAATTAATACATGTACTTACATGTATTCCATTGCATAATACTAGCATGAAGCAATTAATCTGCTTTCATGCAATAATTAGCCTATTCCTAGATTTTATGCCAGCCAGTCCCGGTGTTTTTGTTTTCATTCCGCCCTGATTATTTTCACTTTAGTTAAAATACGCATAATTATAATATTTATTTTAGAAGACAGAGAATATTTTATCTGCACATCTACGAGTAAGTGATCTTATACACACGTCTGCGTTTATTTTTCTTAAGTAATATGTTTGGGAGCCTCAGGGCACAATACAACTTGAATACGTTGTATGCTCTGCTAGCAAGCAGATTGTCTCGAGATGTATAGCTATTTTTCTTGTCACAACCTGAAATAAGTCATGCTTTATTTCTCACAAATTTGTTTCTCAATTATGTTCTCTAAATATTTCATTATAGTATTTCCTTTACTGAGATTGCTTTCGTTCATGCACACGTTTGAGACTGTCTCATTGGTTTCTACATGCTATATAACAAAGGTGTTTCCATTCTCTTCACATGGTGAATTTTGTGATGTTCAGGATGGGACAGTCATGCGGTCTGTCTTGTGCAATTAAGACAATTCTAAATATACTGTAACATCGAACGATGATACTATCAACAAATCGCAAGCTTAGAATGAGAAGGTCGTAGGTACAAATTCGAAATTTGGAGAAAATAAAAAAGAACTGTCTGAAATGTACTCTTTACTTATTGAAAAACAAGCTTTCCCAACTTTTTTGGTCAACATGAAACGTTCTGATTTACCGCATACAGGCGCATATCAAACGTCTTATGGCACAAATTTCAAATATCAGTACCATCTCATTCTAAGCAAGCGAAATGTTAAAAAGACATGTGTATAACATTTCGTGGTGTAGAATCATACCCAGACACAGTGATTCCTGGTGCATTTGGCTAAGATTTGTGCTTTATTAAATATAGATCAATTATACTCGTATATTCGTATATTCAGTTTGATAAATAAAGCCATACAAGTTTATATTCCAAAATAAAATGATGATAATTATATTATCTTAAATGATTAATGCCAAAAAAAATATAGTTGATCACACGCTGTTACAGCTTCCATATAAAATGATACATCTGGAGTTTCGAGAATAAAACCAATTAAACAATAAAATCTTGTTTATATACATTTTGTACTAATACATTATAATGAATGAGAGGGATGTATCCTTACCTCGCATAACGCTACAAAATGTCAAACCAATTAAATATTCATTTTTCACTCGATTATTCGATAAGAAAAAAGCTAACTTAAGTATTATCTGATTGCCTAGTTTGCTGTCTCAAAATTGGTTCCTCTCATCAATTGTAAAATAGTATAGATTTAAACATAGTTAAACATAGTACATTTAATATGGCGAATAAAATAAAGTGTAGCAATCCAAACCATTTTCTATTTAGTAAACTGATGTTTATAATATATAATATAATATGGGGCTAATAAAAATCAATTGTACCCTGTGACGCCGACACAGGCAGTGTTGACGTTTCGCTTGTCATTTGGCTGATGTAAAATCATTCGATACTCATTTACTATGTCCTTATTTCGCCCCGATGTTCGTCCAGGGTTCAATTATTGACATGTACTACGAAGCAGGATCTCCTTGATTTAAAAATGTCCTTGGAGAGACTTGCCAGTACCTTACGTAGTTTGTAATAACAATCAGATTTTCCTCTACATCTGACGCGTGTTTCTATAAAATATTCAGTTCCTCCCTTTAGAACGTCTTGTATAGCGTTAGATATAATTTTTCGGTATTTATTAACTTTGTTTTAATTGGATAATGGTAGCTAAGACGTACATGTAGAGTAATGAGTAATGGTTAGATTGGATCGAAATGACACAAGTACAAGGATTTTAAGGTGTTTATTTTAGTTTGTCTTGTTCATTTGAGTTTTGCATTGCTTGTTGTGTTGGTGATTTTTTACTGTTAATTGGGTACAAACTTGTTTGTATGAGTTCATTAATTGAATCGTTGTTAGGCTGGCGATGTCGACAGACCTATTACAATGCCAAATAATGAAAGCCACCAAGATGCATTTACTCCCGAAACTGACAACACAGAATCTACTATGCACTGCTTGTTCATGCAAAAGCTACCGAAAAACAACCAATTTTTTTAAAAAGTACCTTTCAAAAAGACTGAATAAATGTTGAACATATTGGATTTAATCTTTATTTTATACATATTTAGAAAGCTAAAAATATTTTCAGCAACATTCTTAATCGCTACATTCGTTATTTGGTCGTACGACTACAATAGTTCAACTATGAAAAGCTACACGGTAATTTTCATAGCTTAATTTTAACAATTATTAGCCCCATTGAGAATCTTTAATTAAGCAAATAAGTTTTTCTCGAGTACATCAATAGTTTAAAATTGTTCGTGCTGAGAAAGCATATATATGATTAGATTTTTCACATCAAGCCCAAACTTGTTATTATATGCTACAAATAATGATAAACCAGTTTAGGCATGTACAGTGGCTGTAACTGAGGTCTATAAACTGTACCATAACTACCTTAATATTTGATCGAAATGCCAGAAAATTTGCCAACTAACACTAGAAAGTTTGCTTAAAACAAACCAATTTACGAAACTACAATAATAGACCGCAAATAAATAGAGTTGCGTTATTTATGAAACACCCCTCGTACAAGCAATCAATTTAACTAGAAACGTGATTACGCACGTTCAGTTCACATGTTTATAATTATCGACTTAATCCTCGCAACGTTGGCATAAAACAACAAGTAACTTAGAACCAACTTGTATAATTGAAACTGTCCGAGAAACGTTATTAAAGAAGTAATTAGAAATTGCAAGCAATACAGACGTCCCCTATTCGGTTTCCATGTTGTCAATGTTGCTGTTTCAATCATAACCAGAATTATTGCATATTCTTCTGATTGGTCCCCATCCACATACGAAGTTCCATACACTTAGCTTGAACACTGTAGACTTTCTTGACTGAGGGACTGACTGACGGACAAACAAACCTTTAGTGCCCTCCGGTTGGAAACCGTTTAGGGCCTTATAAGATAGTTAAAATTCAAATTGTTACGGATAATGACAACGTTCGTGTAAACAAATCAATTTAGTGATGACACGTTGAAACTAGAAACACATGCTACAAACCTATATGTAACGTCCTAGGTTGTGACTTTAAATGAAATTCGTGATAGATCAATTACGACATTGGCCATTATTGTTGTTTTCATACATAATCTGGATATTACTTTCAAACAAAAAGTTAAGATGAGTGAGGCAAGTCTCATGAACACCTTGGTACGAAGATAGAATGCTTATTTAAATTAGCTAATTATTAAATTAGATCGTTACTGTTTGAATGTTCAAGCGTTATTGTTACTACATGTTTATACAAACAAGCAACATAACGATAAATGCAAATATTATTATTATTAAGTCAATATGAAACCACAAACGTGTTAGACATTAGATTCAACTTACCACATTTTACATAGCTTATTGAGAATCGATCCTAAAAACCTTACAAACATAAAGACATACCAATAAATGCGACTACAACCGTGTTATTAGAACGTTTGAATAAGTAATAAATAAGAATTCAAGTGCATAGTTATGTGTAGGGTAGTGGGAGACCGTTTATGTCTACTACATTTCCTTAGAGAATCCAGATCATTTGCCTCTTACATGCATAGTTCATGCCATAACTGTATTACCGTTCTACGCTCTAACACAACGCATCGCCAAAATACATTATTTGTACTCGTAATGTTGATGTAGTTCCGACAAAAGTAGTATGGAAATACACACGTCCGCAATAGTGTCAGTTTGTGTCGGATTTATAATGGAAATGAAAGTCAGTCGTATTGGAATCTCTACAAATGAGAGTAACATGTAGTCGCTAGTGAACTAAAAACAATGACAGTCGTATTAGCACTATCATAAATCATACATTTTCGAGGGTGATAAAATGTCATGAATGTCGTGGATTCACCTTTAACAAGGAACTCATATCCCGGCAATAATGTGAAATCCTTGCTACTACATTGTATATAGCCCTGTATTTGTATCTAAGATACATTCTGACTAACATGGAAGAACTTCAAACTTTATATATCACCTGTCTTAGATGAATTAAGTGAACATATTTTAGCCAAAATACGTTAATAGTCAAACACTTGCAGTAGGTACACATTTATGCATGTAATGCGACTGCGAAAGACAAAAACTACGTTTTATTCCCTAATGTAGACTCATGATGCCAGATGAAAAAGGTAAAGACTGAAAGAGAATTTGCGGAGAATGTAACAGATGGAATTAAAACATTCGGATTAAAAATGCATGCCACATCAATTTATAACAAAACTGAGGGTTAAATATAGCCATTGATGACATTGTCATGTGTGGCGATGCCGTTTCGAATTGTTGACAACGAGTGCATCCATGAGTGCATTGTGACCTAAATACACTTGCATTAATTTAATTTAGTGATTATTGAGAACCAATCCGTGAAATTTATTAACCATACGATGCCGGTCTCGTAAAACCCACGACACAAAACACTATATCACTAAATTTCTGAACATTAATGGACATTTATTGAAAAGTTGAATTCCCGTGTGTATAATAACAGTAGATAATAGTGACCTTTCCGAACTTCTCGTTAACATTAATTATGTGACTTACTGTTATTCACATATAACAAACTGACAACTAAACAAGCGGGAATTATTTAAATACGTTTGTTCGAACGATGGTTGGCTTTGATTCTACAAAGTATCCCTTAGTACCTGTGTTTACTATATAAACGTCGATCCCAGAAATACACCTGGACATGTACCATATACTGCTGTCATGCTTTAAGAGCCACATAAATATTTCGAGGCACACATTCAAGAATGATTTTCAGTAGTATTTGTAGTTCCTGAAATAATTCTTGAAAACTACTATAATAATATTGGAAATATTGTATAATTTAAAGACAATTTAGGTTGTCTACTACATGTACATGTAAAATGCTTTATTTATACCGGAAGAACATTTCAGTCCCATTGACACACTTGAACATGCCTAGTTGTATATTACACTATATAACACTTGTATATTAATAGCTTTAATCTGTTTACAGAACGCTAAAGTCGTATACGATGTTGTTATTTCTGCCCTGTATGAAATGGTCCGTTATATGAACTAGTAAACAGTACAAGGTGTTCCGAATGCGGTGTTACGTACGAAATTGAGTAAAAATAGAAGCTTGCCGTTTCTATCATCTAACCAATGTATTCAAGCGTTCATGAATGTGACAGTTGATATAAACCTGACTGGTTCATACGGCAAAGAGAACGTGTGATTAATTATCCCGGAATTGTAGAAGACACGACACAGATGCGTAAAGTAATAAATTCTACAACGACTTTTTGTCAACATAACATAACATACCTCCATTATTTAATTATGTAATTCTTATCAATGTTATTGTCAATTTTGGAATTATTTAATTTCGCTATCTGAGCAACTTAAAAATAAACGAGTACTTTTTATGTTTCTAGACATGTCAAGATGTTTGCAAATATGTGTTGTGACAGCAATGAATAAGAATGCAATGTAAGTGTTTTGTTGAGATGATCGTCATATACTCGTATGTCAATAGTGCAGTTAATATATGGATTGAATACACAAAGTCACAGTTCATTAAGTTTTTTTGTGAATAACCTAACTTGAGGTTGGTTTCGTTTTGCAGATTGGTGACCAAGTTATTGTTTATTTTGTTTTTCTGGCGTTTTAAGGTGTTGAGTTGAGTTTGAAACCATACACAGAACTATAAATATATTTTCTAACAAAGTATCACAAATTCTACTCAGAACAAGTTTGTGAATGTGTGGTGTCTGCTTTGCATTGTCTTCTGTTATTTTGAGTGCTCCCATTCCTATCAAAATTGATATTAACTTCTAACAATATATAGCATCAGCATAAACTGGACAGAATACGATAAAACACTCACTGACGAAAATGTCGGTCACTGACACAAAACGAATCAGCAAATTCAAATAATACGGCCAATGAAGGTTTAGAGCAAAATACACGAGATACGGAGAAATTTCTTTCCCAAGCCATTGTTTAACTGACACACCAATCATTGTCGTAAAGTAACATGTAATTATGTCTACTCTGAAATAACTATGAAAAGGAGTGTTCTTAACAACATTTGTGTAATACTTCCAATTCTTTAGAAGGCTGAAACTAGAATGTAATAGAGAAGTCCATATGAGAAAACTCTCTTATTTATTGGTTCATAATTATTGTCTCAAATATTCTTTGGAACTTCTCGAACAAAATGATCAGACAAAACTTATCATGTTAACATAATGGTGTAATTGTTACTGAAGATATATCTGAGATATTTGAGTAATTTGGCACTTTTGTGAAATTGCGAACGTTACATAAAGCGTACATATTTCGTGTTTTAAACGGTTCAAATATATTAAATGATGAGGAAATACAAACGTGTCATGTGCTAACATTCCTGCAATTAAACAACTGAAACCAAACGGCAAACGACATTGTTCTTAATGATCAAGGCTTAACAACGTTTTATCAAATTATACGCGATACGAGACAATGGCCCGAAGCTCTGTGTTTCTGATTCATTATTGACGTTGACCAAGAACCGCTTTCCTCATTTTTTCTAAATATTATCATGATTTGTCATGGAACAAACCTCTTGAGTGCTGACTACATCGAATGAGATTGTTTCCGGTAATCCATCGGATCAAAAGCTTGAATGTTAACTACAATTTTCCGACCTCAAAATCGAACTATGGCCCGCGCTTAATAAAACACTCACACTGATTCTAAAGTGGTTCAACTCTACCATGTACGGGCTATTGATCTAAACTGTGATCGAACTGTGCGGAAATTGTTCTATTATTTATCTTAAACTGTATCCTGAACCCTGTTACATACGTGTGAATGAAAAATTACACCCGTACAAATTAAACTGGGAACTGATACTTTATGGTGTTATCTCTGTAGCTCTGATGATAGTGCACTTTTTCGTATAATTTTAGCTAACGATGACAGGGTTTCATTGTTCATTGATATGACTTGTCTGTTTCGTCAATTTCTATATTATATTTTAATGTGAAATACAGCCACATCCGTGCTAATTAGGTACCAGAACTAAGCAAACTTTTAACATTGGTAATAATTTGCATCTATGGTGTTATTTGAACCAATACAGTTTGGCGTTATCGCCTAGCCATTCGATGTAGATAACATTAGACCGTTTTGCAATAGCAACAATTGATTACACCAAAAATGTATACAACAAGCGGATATATAAATTCGAAATATCTCTTCACCATTTTTCTTTTAATTCCAGTCCGTTTTGTTTGTCACCTGATTACATTTTTCGATGCAAGTCATAGCAACAGTATCAACATAACTACATGTCACATTAACGAATAATAATTTCTCTACATCACGTGTGTACACGTATGAAAACTGAAACATACTGCTATAGAAAAGTAAACAGGAACTAGTTTTACGATGAATGTTTTCAGACAATCATGCGTCAATTAACGATGATGGGAAATAACTACATTGTATTCGTTCATTATGTATGCTCTTTCAAAGTAGTCTGTGTGTGTATTTGTATTCATGTCAGGTCTGCAAATGCCATATATAGCTACATATCACTGCAATAACCAGTTTAAAGGTATACACATTGTAATATAAACGGACGTTTCCATTGTTTACAAGTCTGGTGTGCAACTGCTAGTATATTGCAGGCTTTCAGCAACTGCCATGCATAGAAAACATGTATAATTATACATAATAACATAAAAGTTGCAGTGCTCAATAAATATGGTTTAGGGTTGTAACTTATTCATGACATGCAAGTAAGATATATTGATAATGCCTTATTTTGTCTGATTTATATCGCACTTTGTCAGCCATAAGTATATTTTAAACGTATTTAATCGAGGGTGAGACTATCTGTCGCCATCAGATACACGACATAATGTATAATGTAAGACACTGCTTTATGTGTGGGCGGAAACATTGAATAATCAGCACCAACATATATTGTAAATGTTACACATGTTGTTGCCAATAAATGCGTCGGTATCTCGCTCCCTCCCTCCCTAACTCCCCCCTCTCTCCCTCCCCCTCACTCAATCACTCACTTACTCACTTATTTAGTCCTCGTCGTCCTAAGGGTATGTACATGACACTACTCTCTATCATATTTGTGTGCCTTGTGCTGACGTTGTTTGTGTCATTGCAGGACATGCAAGTGGAGATGGTCTTATATTTCTCAATGTCAGTCATGACAGGTCGTCTATTTCACCTCAGCCTTTAAGGGTTTATTTCGGGTGCATGGCGAACAATGGTGGCAGAAATCATGGACCAATAATACACAGAATAATCATCAATAATACACAGCATAATCATTGTATAACGATTGGTACGACCAGCTAATGACAAATCTTATATCAATTACAACAATTTTAATCCACTTGGTTTGCACACTATTGGTTGAAATCACGGTGTGTCATATATGGCACCAAAATAACAATTTCAATCTGACATTTTTAATTGAATAAATCAGGAAAAACCCTCGATTATTTATTGCCATTTTGTGCATCATGATATATAACTTCACGATTCCAAACTACGCTGGAAATATCTTCTTAAAATCCAAATCTAATCAATTACGTGCATATTAAAAGTAGTGGGTTGCTAATGGTTGTCAAATTGTATCAAATCCATTGCATAATTATCAATACAAGCATGAAGCAATTCATATTTTTTCAGGCAATAATATTCTTAGATTTTAGGCCAGCCAAACCTGGTGTTTTTAATTTCATTCCACTCTGATTCTCTTCACTTTAGAAAGAATATGCATAAATATAATTTGTTTTAGAAGACAGATAATTTGTGATCTGCCAATTAATTTGATCGTATATTCATGTCTGTATTAATGTTTGCTTTAGGAATATGTTTGCGTACCCTGGAGGCACCATTCAACTTGAATATGTTGTATGTCCTGCTAGCAGGCAGATTGTTTCGGGAAGTATGTGCATGTTTCATGTCAGAGTCTGACAATAAGCCTTGCTTCATTTCTCACAAATCTGTACATCCATTATGTTCTCTAAATATTTCATTATAACCTTTCTGTTACTGAGATTGTCTTCATTCATTTAACCGTTTCCGACTGTCTCATTTGTTTCACGTCAGTCTTGTAAAATTACAACAATGCTAAATAAACTGTAACATCGAACGATGCTACTATAGACAAATCGCAAGCTTAGAATGATACGGTCGTAGGTACAAAATCGAAATTTTGAGAACACAAGAAAATCTGTTTGACATTTACTCTTTACTTTTACAAAAACAAACTTTTCAAACTTCAGCTTAGACAACATGTATCTGTCCTACCAGTACCATCTCATTCAAAGAAAACAAAATGCATAGTTATAAATCCAATGACACTTCCATATTATTTGTCGCTTATGTAAAAAGTAATAATTGTAATGAAGCATAGAATGCTAGTATTTACATGTAATACGGGGCAAATAAGAATCATTTTTACCCTGTGACGCCGGCACAGGCAGTGTTGACGTTTCGCTTGTCATTTGCCTGATAGAAAAACCTTTCGATACTCATTTACTATGTCCTTATTTCGCCCCGATGTTCGTCCAGGGTGCAATTACGTCCTAGGAGAGAATTGCCCGTAACTTACGTAGGTTGTTATAACAATCAGATTTTCCTACACATCTGACGGTGTTTCCATAAAATATTCAGTTCCTCCCCGTAGAACATCTTGTATAGCGTTAGATATAATTTGTCGGTATTTATGAACCTTGTTTTAATTGGATAATGATAGCTTAGACGTATGTGTAGAGTAATGAGTAATTGTTAAGTTTGATCGAAATGACACAAGTACAAGGATTTTTAGGTGTTCATTTCAGTTTTACGTTGCTTGTTGTGTTGGTGTTTTTTGTCTGGCTTTTGTGCTCTGTGGTTTGACGAGTGTTTTTTCCCCATCCCATAAGTTGTCATAGTTTTCGCTTTCCTACAAAGTTCATATTGACGGGATTCAAGATCCATCATTGCTTACAGTTCAAATTTAAATTCTTTATACTTCTTTAACAACTGCAAATTGGGTACAAACTTGTTTGTAGGAGGTCATTAACTGAATCGTTTTTAGTATAACAGATCTACTAACCATATTTTATAGCTGTAAAGTATTATGAAAAATATACATTTGATTTCAAGATTTCCGTAGATACATATTTGTAGTTTTAAGAATATTAAACCATGTTTTGTAGTGATAATTGAAGCTATTTTAACAAATAAAAGTCGATAAGTTGATTGTTATGTGGAGCTGATACAGATACGTTTTACGTATTTTTTATGATTTTAAGAAAATTGAAGTTTTTGTTTTCTGCTAAATTGCTTTGTTAATATCAGCCCAGCACCTAGGACATATTTAATTGTAACAAAACCGCCTGCATAACCTTAGCATCCAGCGGATAAAACTATTGCGCCGCAAATGACACAGGTATTCGTAAACAGTCAAACTTACAAAGTGACAAGACGATTCAGCACTGGGCCGTTAAAGTACAACATGCTGATGAGCACAGCAACACAAAATGTGTACATGCAATAACATAATATAGTTAGAAAGCAATGATGGTTGCGTTGTACGGTTTTACAAGCAATCAATTAAACTAGAAACGTGATTACGCACGTTCAGAACACATGTTTATACTTATCGACTCAGAAAACAGTCAGTTCTAAGTAACTTAGAACCGACTTGTATAATTGAAACTGTCCGAGAAATGTAATTAAAGAAGTAATTACGAATTGTAAGCAATACAGACGATCCAGTTTCCAGGTTGTCAATGTTGCTGTTTCAATAGTTACCAGAGTTATTGCATATTCTTCTTATTGTTCCCCATCCACATACGAAGTTCCAAAAACTTAGCTTGAACACTGCAGATTTTCTTGACAGAGGGACTGACTGACGGACGGACAAACCTATAGTTCCCTCCGGTTGGAAACCATTAAGGGTCTAGTAAGATAATAATAAGTTTAATGAAAATTGTTACGGCTAATTACAACGTTGGTGTAAACAAATAATAGTGATGACACGTTGAAACTAGAAACACATGTTACAAACCTATATGTAACGTCCTAGGATGTGACTTCAAATGAGATTAATGATAGATCAATTACGACATTGGTCATGACCTCATTGAGCCCTCTGACATTATTGTTGTTTTCATACATAATTTGGATATTGCTTTTAAACAAAAAGTTAAGATGAGTGAGTCAAGTCTCATGAACACTCTGGTACGAAGATAAAATGCTAATTTGAATTAGCTAATTATTAAACCAGATCGTTACTGTTTGAATGTTTAAGCTTTATTGTTACTACATTTTTATACAAACAAGCAACGTAATGATTAAAGCAAATAAGTCCATATGAAACCACAAACGTGTTAGACCGTTATTTCAACTTACCACATTTTACATCGCCTATTGAGAATCGATCCTAAAAACCTTACAAACATGAAGACATGTCAATCAATGGGACTACAACCGTGTTACTAGAACGTTTGAATTAGTAATGAATGAGAACTCAAGTGCATGTGTGTAGGGTAGTGGAAGACCGTTTATGTCTACTACATTTCCTTAGAGAATCCAGATTATTTGTCTCTTACATGTATAGTTCATGCCATAACTGTATTACCGTTCTACGCTCTAACACAACGTATCGTCAAAATACATTATTTGTACTCGTAATGTTGATGTAGTTCCGACAAAAGTAGTGTGGAAATATACACGTCCGCAATAGTGTCAAGTTGTGTTGGATTTATAATGGAAATGAAAGTCAGTCGTATTGGAATCTCTTCAAATGAGAGTTACATGTAGTCGCTAGTAAAGGAACTCATATCCCGACAATAATGTGAAATCCTTGCTACTATATAGCCCTGCATTTGTATCTAAGACTCATTCTGACTGACAAGGAAGAACTTCAAACTTTATATAACACATGTATTAGATGAATAAAGTGAACATGTATTAGCCAAAATACGTTAATAGTCAAATACTTGCAATAGGTACACATTCAAGCATGTAATGCGACTGCAAAAGACAAAAACTACGTTTTGTTCCCAAATGTAGACCCATAATGCCAGATGAAAAAGATATTGACTGAAAGAGAATTTGCTGAGAATGTAACAGATGGAATTAAAACATTCGGATTGAGAATGTACGCCTCATCAAAAAATTAAAAAAAACTGAGGGTTAAATATAGCCATTTTTGAACATTGTCATTTGTGGTGACGCTGTTTCGCATTGTTGACAACGATGCATGAGTGCATTGCGACCTAAATACACTTGCATTAATTCAATCTAGTGATTATTGATAACCAATCCGTGAAATGTATTAACCATACGATGCCAGTCTCGTAAAACCAACGACACAAAACACTATATCACTCAATTACTGAACATTAATGGACATTTATTGAAAAGTTGAATTACCGTGTGTATAATAATAGTAGATAATAGTGACCTTTCCGAACTTCTCGTTAACATTAATTATGTGACTTACTATTATTCACATATAACAAACTGACAACTAAATGATCGGGAATTATTTAAATACGTTTATTCCAACGACGGTTGGCTTTATTTCTACAAAGTATACCTTATTACCTGTGTTTAATATATAAACGTCGATCCCAGAAATAACACCTAGAGCGGTGGCCTAGAGGTAGGGCGCGCGCTTCGGGATCGAGAGGTACCAGGTTCGATCCCCCTCTGAACCACTGGTTAATTTCTCTGAGCAAGACCACAGCTCCACTCCACCATGGTGTAAAAGGTGTGAGGGCAGTGTCTATTCCTGGGCGCAGAAGATCGATGTTGGCTGCCACACTACAGGAGAGAAATAGACTCCCCAGGGAGACACGAGTGTAGGTTTCCATATGTAGCCCAATGACCAGGGAAGTTAAAATGTCAAAGGGCGCTTAAGCGGCCTAAAAGAGCCCTAGAAAATTGGTTACTTAACTTTTTTTAGACATTACTATATACTGCTGTCATGCTTTAAGAGCCACGTAAATCTTTCGTGGGACTCATTCACGAATGATTTTCAGTAGTATTTGCAGTTCCTGAAATAATTCTTCAAAAATAATATTATAATATTGCAATTTTTTTAGACAATTTAGGTCTACCGGAAGAACATTTCAGTCCCATTGAAACACTTGAACATGCCTAGCAGCATAACTAGCAAACACTTGTATATTAATAGCTTTAATCAGTTTACAGGATGCTAACGCCGTATTTGACGTTGTTGTTGCTGCCCTGTATGAATATGGTCCGTAATATGAACCCGAAACAGTACAAGTAGTTTCGAATGTAGTGTAACGAACGAAATTGAGTGAAAAACAGAAACTTGCCGTTTCAATTATCTAACCAATGTATTCAAGCGTTCATAAATGTGACAATTGATATAAACCTGACTGGTTCACATGGCACAGAGAACGTGTAATTAATTGACCCGGAATTGTAGAAGACACGACACAGATGCGTAAAGTGATAAATTCTACAACGAATGCTTGTCAACATAGCATAACATAGCTCCATTATTTAATTATTATAATCCTATCAATGTCATTGTCAATTTTGTATTTATTTAATTTCCATATCTGAGCAACTCAAAAATAAACGAGTACATTTTGTGTTTCTAGAGATGTCAAGATGTTTGAAAATATGTGTTGTGGCAGCAATGAATCAGAATTTGTTGGGATGATCGTCATATACGAGGGGTGATCAATATATTCGAGGACTTTCCTTCGCAATTTTGAAATATTGGAACTAGAGTAATGAAATTACACGCTGATGCAGATCAATCAATTATCGCGCGATTTGTCTAATATTCTTTGTGATAACCCCACTATTTACTTGATGACGTCACTTTTTGTAACCATGGTGAAGCGCGCACCGTCGAGCATCTCGAGCGTAACGTCATTTCTGAGAAACGACACGCTTTGAAAATTAGAGCGAAACTTGTAAATTCCTCGCGATACCTCCAAAATGACTTGACCAAATTGTGCATGGATTATGTGCGCTTTCAATGAGCCATTTTTATATGATTCCATTGTTTATGTGATTAAAGGGTCTCTGCCAAACGTTTGAGTCGATAAAATAAGGATAAACAGCAAAAATAACACCGCGTTAGGGACACTTTCCGTTAAATTCTGCAAAATAAGACGCACAGATCTCAATCAAATGTAACTGGCAAAAACGGAGCCTAGTATAGGCTACAACACATAAAATCGTTGACTCCAAATTAAAAGGGTTATTTCGATATTGCGTCCTAAACCTGATAGGTCCTGTCTTAATTGAAATAATCTACTTTTGTAAAGCCAACCGCTCTTTTCCGATGTTTGTTTCCAATAACGCATCGATACTCTTTTTATTCCACCTCACATTCCAGAATCAGCCATTAACTACTTATTTCAGTAGTAAAAGACAACCAGTCTCATACATGGAACCGGGTATAAGTCCAGAAATGAGCTATGTGCTGCTCCGACGGTGACGCTAGGAATGACGTCGCGTGACGTCCAACGTCACGCGCTCATTGTATGAATCATATAATTTTATTAGTGCATTCGGTCGGAGACATCTTACTCCTAATGATGTTAAATGGCTTTAAGCCTTGCTGCTAATATGAATTTGCTAAATGAAAAGTCCTCGAATATATTGATCACCCCTCGTATGTCAATACTATTGAATACGCTTAGGCACAATTCAGTAATTTATTTTGTCAATAACCCAACTGGAGGTTGGTTTAGTTTTCATCAATTGTATGGTTTTTAACCATCTGGACTGAATTAAAATGCATTTTTCTGCAGATTGGTGATCGAGTTATTGCCTGTTTCGATTTTGCTTGCGTTTTAAGGTGTTTTAAATCATAGAACTATAAATGTCTTCTCTAACAAAGTATCACACATACTACTCAGAACAATTTTGTGAATTTGTGGTGTCTGCTTTGCATGGTCCTTTGTAAGTTAGATTTCTTCCGTCCCTATCTTAATTATTTTTATCTTCTAAAAACGTATAGCATCAACATAAACTGGATAGACAAAGATGAAATACTCACTGGCGAAAATGTCGGTCACTGACACAAAACGAATTACCAAATGCCTATAATACCGCCAATGAAGACTTGGAGAAAAATACACGAGGGACGCAGAAATTTCTCCCACAAGCCATCGTTTAATTGACACACCAATCATTACCGTACAGTTATATGTAATTTTGTCTACTCTGAAATAATTCTTCAAAGCAGTGCTTCCAAAAACGTTTATGTAATACTTTCAATACTTTAGAAGGCTGAAACTAAAATGTAATAGAAAAGTCGAAATTAGAAAACTCTTTTATAGGCTCATAATTGACTCTTATAATATCTTTAATGTCTAGAATAATGTGATGAGACTCTACTTATTCTGTTTAAATAATAATGTTACTTATATTGCTAATAAAGTAAGATTTAAGACTTTTGGGCCACTTTTCACGTTTGTAAGTGTAACACAAAGAGTACATACGTATTTCGTATCTTGACTAAATGATGAGGAAATACAAACGTGTCGTGTGCGAACATTCACGCAATAAAACAACTTAACCCAAAGGCTAAACAACCGTTTTATTAAATTATACTCGATACGACACAATGACCCGCAGCTCTTTGTTTCAGATTCATTATTGACATTGACCGAAAATCGCTTTCCCCATTTTTTCTAAATAGTATCATGATTTGTCATGGAATAAACCTCTTGAGTGCTAACAAAATCGAATGAGACTGTTTCCGGTAATCCATCGGAGCAAAGGTTTTATTGTTAACTACAATGTTCTGACAGAAAAATCGAACTATGGCCTGCACTTTATTCATTTAAAACACCCACACTGATTCTAAAGTGGTTCAACTATATCATTTAAGGACTATTGATCCAAGTGGTGATTGAACTGTGCGGAAATTGTTCTATTATTTATCTTAAACTATATCCTGAACCCTGTTTCGTGTAAATGAAAAGCTACACTCGTCCAAACTGAACCTGGTAACTCGGAATAACGGATACTTTATGACGTTATTTCTGTAGGTTTAATTATGGTGCATTTTTTCTTATTAGTATAGTTTATTTAATTATGGCAGGGTTTTATTGTTTATCAATATGACGTGTCTGCCTTGTCAATAGGTGTATATCTGAGTGCAATGTAATGTACATTCACAACCGTGCTGACTGGTTACCAAAACAACTAAACAAGCATTTATCCTTGGTACAAATGTAGTAATTCGCATCTATGGTGGTATTCTGATCCGTACGGTTTGCAATAGAAAAACTCACACAGCATGATATGAAAATAACCATTTCAATAGTCATTACATCATACCACTCCAGTAATCGGTTGTTATGTGGGTTGCAAACCGGTCATATGTATTGTAATCATTCTGTTCTTAAAGTGTATAAATCTATATTTGATAAAAAAATTAAATCAAAAACTGAAAAACAATTATGCTTTCATATATATTAGATCAGTTTTCGCTTCAGCTTTAACAGAAACTCTCTCGGTGATACATTGGACATGCGAATTGTCCGATTTCATACGAAAGTGTTCTAAAACACCCTAAGTTGACGTTTGAAATTATAAGAACCGTCTATGTTTTCGACGATTGAATAAAAGTTCACAGAACCCATGCAACCAAAGTTTTAATTTGCAATTAAGTGAGTCTAGTATCATACTAAAGACGACGCAAGTAATTATTTTGACATTAAATGGCCGTTAGATATAGCTATATACATTTTAAGGTACTCAACTCCAGTTGGTAAATTGCAAAATTCCTCAAAAAGTTATCTTAAAATCGCATTTTTTGGCCTTCACCTAATACATTGACAAAATGCATATTATAATCTTGACTTATTTATCTAGAAGAACAATAATCGGATAATAATATATTGCGTGACTAACGGTATATGATATATATTTGACGTGGAAGTTTGTAAATACTACGAAAAGCCGGAGAAAAGTAACGGACGGTACAACATGTTCGACAGTTTGATCAATAGCGCCGTTGATAATTATGTAAGTTGTTAGAATTTGTCATATACTGAGCGTCAAAAGTTTCGCAAACGAGGGCTTTTTATTTTCGACTAAAATGCCTCTTCCAATTTACTTGATACATGTCTGTGATACGAAATACACAAATAGTCAAAATAATTTGCAATGTACGCTACATTTGATGGAAAAAATTCACAAATGTGAACATGATCGATCGTGTATATAAGAGTCAAGAGGCTGGCGTTTCACCATAAATACTTTGTGTCGGTTACATTTGACATGTCTCTATCATAATAAGACTGTTGCATCATATTCAACATACGGACCGTGTATAGGACGTACCACGTGACAACAGGTCAAGGATCAATGCCGCTGACCTAGACAGAAATGCTGCTATAATTCTAGCACAAAACTCAATGACACTGTTGAAGCTTTATCGTAGTCCAACCGACATTAAAATTTATGGGACACTTCCTTTTATTTTGCGTTTTTATGATCAATGCGCTGTTTCTTAAAATGTGACATTTCGTACAGTGTCTATTACGACATCCACACTTATCGGTGGTCAAAGGAAGATTATTTTGGTACAACTATCGATTAAATTACCTCCCTTCCACTGCAAAAAACGTAGTGAAACGTTTATGTTCATAATTATCAATTTTTGCCATCAAATGTGGCGTACATTGCAAACTAATTTGACTAGCTATTTGTGCATTTCGTATCACAGACATGTATGAAATAAATTCGAAGTGGAAATTAAGACGAAAATGAAAAGCCCTTACTTTGCGCGCTTGAATAGACATTTTACCATCTGTGATGGTGTGATCATTCAAGGTTAACAGAGGCCAACGTAAATGGGTTGAACATGAACACTATGGGTACACAAATAGACAGTGTTAGTAAAAAGTTATTTCGAGTAAACAATTTTTTTTTTTGAAGTTTTAATTCGTTTGCGAAACTTTTGACGCTCTGTATATATTCGTAAAACATAGTTTCGTGATTCAAATGTCTACAAAGCGTGTTTTATTATTGAACTGGAGTTAAGTCCGTTTAAGTTGACAAATTAGACAAATTAAATCATATGATACTAAAACAAGGACAAGCTGGTATATATATTTCAACCGACTTCTACACCATTTTTTTGTAAAAATTCAAATTCATTCTGTTTGTCACTTGACTCCATTCTGCGTTGCTAGACAGACACTACTCCATGTACAAGTAACATTAGCAAACGTATATCTACGACTATACATCATGAATATTATTAATTGAACTGAGGAACTTTGTGTAAAACGCTCCATAACTTTTAATTGCTTGCGATAGCCAAGAGGTTGCGGCCTGCATACACCAATCTATAATCATACTAAAATATACCTAATATGACATAATACAACTACGAGTTACACAAATGTAGACACGGAACAGGCCATGGCAATAGCACATATGGAATATATCACATTTTAACACTGAAGCAATCAACATGCCAAATATAGGACGACTGAAAAGGACAAGCCAAGGATCATCAATATGCTGTGCAAAAATGTGGACGACCCAAGTAGAAAAGATTGCGAAAGGTATAAAGGAATGGGGTACCCTAAAAACAGTTGAATTAACGATGACGCATGGAATTGTTTGCTGTGTCGGTAGTTTGACCTGTGGTAGTCGTCTTAGGTTTTGTCGTATTCGTGTGCTTTATGTGTGCGTTCGGTTGTTACTTTTAGTTGCTGCCTTCCCTGTCTGACGTTCCATTACTATATAACATGATAGCTGTGGCTTTGGTTTTTGTGAAAGTTATTGTTAAGAGTTCCATTCCATTGATTAGTATTTTAGGAAACACCGGTTATGCAACAACATTAACGTCAGAACATTGTTGAAACAATATGAACATCTCCAGACAATATTGTCTGCATGTCAAATACATATTCTGTTAATGTTTGACGTAATAAAACAAGACAGTTTCTACTGCTGAAACTGTCAGGTATATTCAACAAACATAGAAGTTACTAAATCGTCTGACAATATGAAGGATATCTAGATCTATCAAATAACGTGACCTTTTACCAAGCTTTGTCAAGAACAGTCTTTCTAAAAATCAACAGGTGTCTGAATATGATGGCATAACAAGCAAATAAGTTGCTTAACAGTCAGATAATATGAAGAGGTTCTCTGATCTGGACATATTTATATATATTAAAGAACGAGATAAACTTACGATCCTGTTTCTGATTACTGTCTATTTGTCACCCTCTTACACATCAACTATTTTACCAATATTGGTAAATTCAATATTGTTTAGCAAAATGAACACAATTTTCCTATTCAGCACAATATTATTGAGAGAACATGATTCTAATTTAAGGTTCAATAATCCTCGATGTATTTCACGCTTTCTCTGAGTGCAGGCCGTATTACATGACTAATAGCTTTTGCATGCCCGACCGCTCTATGTATCAGAATCGTTAAGGTTAAGTTGTTACACCAGACAAAGCAAAGATGTATCAACCTACATTTATATAATATCAATTTCTAAACATTTACACTAATAAATTATTTACGTAAAACATACCTGTTAAGACACAGAAAAAAGTCCAAGCAATCAAATATCCCGCATTATGTTCAAATGTTCCTTCTAGAATTCTTCTTAGAAAAACAACTTCAATAATATTGAAAGTGAAAATGCCGTTTACTGCAGCACCGTATCGATAGTAATAGAAGCAAGTCAGGCTGTCAATAATGGTGGAACGATTACCCAACTGTCTATTCTAGTTTTGTAAATATCCTGTACGGTACAGTATCACCGTTCACTTCCAAGATTCATAGTCTATATTTGATTGCTGTATAAGGTATGCGTATCCGTTTGGGAAACTTTTGATACTTAACATGTATAGTATAATGTTCAGTTTATACTTTCTTAAACCAACCTTGATCTACACTTATTGACATGTTTGTTTTTCGTATACATATACAAATAAATATTCAGTTGCAGGTGTTTGGTTATTGGTATTGAGACGTTCCTAGGCTACATGCATATACCTAATATCGACTGTGCCGAACCAAAACCCCGTAACTCAATTTCTGTCTTGTCGCCATCTAAGTAACGCGATTAGCTATTTAAATGGCGACAAGACAGAAATGCGCGGGACGTCTAGCAGATGCGGATGTTGCAAAAACCGTTTTCGCGCCAAAATTGAGTTTCGGAGTTTTGGTTCGGCACCGTCGATTTTATGTTGGCAATCACTTGATGTGTACATAAACGAGTGTTGCATGTGTTGTACTAAACATGATTTTTGTGATCGGATGTTTTGTGTGTTGCCTTCCCTGTCCGATTTCTTCATACCTTTTTTGTACAACAGACTCTTTAGAAGTTTATATAGGTGAAATAAACCACCTAGTAATAACATTTCTGTCATAGCCAGTCATTGTTATATTCTGGACGTAAATCAGTCATGAAACAGAGTTTGGCATTGTGAGGTGTTCTCGTCGTATGTTTTATTTGCGCCTTCTGTGCTTTCTGTGTCTATTTGTTTCTGTTAAGTGGCGACTTCCTTGTCCAATGACAAGGCAGAATTAAAGAGATAGGGGCCAGTCTTAGATACCTTTTTTGCTTATCCTAATTAGTACACATTCAGCATTAACACAGGACCCTAATGAAAATAAATGCTTCCACTTTTATGGGTTATCCTTGACCGAACTATTTCAATTCAATATTATTCGGTGTAGTTAATATCCATATTAATTAAGTCTAATTCAGAATTTTATGGATTAATTTCGCAAAATAAAAAAAATAACGTCGGCCGTAAAACACACAAATGCGACACAATTAAATGGTTTATTAACTCAAAACATTTCCCAATTAATTTTTGGATCAATATTAAATTATGGGTAATCAAGACGTGTTTGTTCAGCTTTTGACAACGTTTGTGTTTCTTTTTGAGAATTGAACATCGGAGAAGTATCGACATATGTTATTGTGTTCTTTTTTATTATTATTATACCACTTATGTATTTATAATTTTATATAGCCCTTTTTACGTAAATTACACGTTCAAATGCACTGTACAATTATCACGATTAAGACATGGTCAAAACTAAATAACAAGGGATACAAATATGCTAGTGAAAATAATATGGGTAAAATATAACCTATTGTGGACAGTAAACAATCAACACATTCATCACTAATTCATGTAAATGAGTAAAATACACAATTTAAAATAGTTCAAGCCAAGTTGGTTTCGTAAGCTTTACGGCCAGTCCAAATGCGCATTACTCCACCTGTCATTTTTCACTTTTCACTATGTGACCTTACTTTAATGTATGTTAACCCAGTAAGATATTTGTGTTTCGGGAACATCGTCATGTACCACTGCTACAAGAAACTATCCCCAAATGTATAACCGAAGCTACCTTTAAAGAGAGCCCTATATGCAACACCAGTCGGTATTCATTGCTTACTACCTCTCCTAATTTCAACGTTCACTAAAACATAAGTGATTTTTTTGCAAGGTCAAATTATCTACTGCTAACTTTAAAGCGCATCTAAGGGTTTTAACCGAAATTACTTTTACAGAGACCCCTATACTTCAAAGAAATGAAATTAAACTGAGTAAGCTTTTGTACAATAGTGCGTTTGCAGCGCTTTCTTGAAAGGCGGTAGTGTCTTACTGTCTCTGAGTGATTTTGGCCGTGCATTCAAGAGTTTCAGTGCTACAGATCACCGTATATGACAGTCCTCGGTACAACTAGAAAAACAGAGTCATTTTGAGAGCGTCAAAAGTTTTGCAAACGAATTAAAAATACATTTTTTAAAAAATTGTTAACTCGAAATAACTTTTAACTTACACTGTCCATTTGTGTACACATAGTGTCGATGTTGAACCCATTTCTGTTGGCCTCCGTTACTCTTCTATTCAAGCGCGCAAAATAAGGACTTTTCATTTTAGACTTAATTTCCACTTCCAATTTACTTGATACATGTCTGTGATACGAAATACACAAATATTTTAGTCAAACTAGTATGCAATGTACGCTTATTTTGATGGCAAAAATTGACAATTGTGAACATAAACACTTCATTACGCTTTTGTAGTTGAAGGGAGGTAATTTTAAACGATTATTGTACAATATAATCTCCCTTTGACCACATATAAGTGTGGAATTGTAATAGACACTGTGTGAAATGTTTGATTTTAAGAAACAGCGCGCTGGTCATAAAAACGCAAACTAAAAGGCAGTGGCCCATAAATTATAATGTCGGTTGGACTACGATTACGCTCAAACAATGCAGTTGAGTTTCGTACTAGAATTATAGCGGCATTACCTGTCTATGTCAACGGTATTGACACTTGACCTTTTTTCACGTGGTACGTCATATTCACGGTCCGTCTGTTGGATATGATACAACTGTCTTATTATGATAGAGACATGTCAATTTTATCCGACACAAACGCCAGCCTCTACACTCCTATATACACGATTATATTCATAATTATCAAATTTGCCATTATATTATACGTACATTGCTAATTAATTTGAATAACTATTTGTGTATTTCTTATCACAGTCATGTTGCAAGTAAAAAGGAAGTAACATTTTAGTCGAAAATGAAAACAAATTATTTTGCACGCTGAAATAGATGTTTAACAATAATTTTGTGATGGTGTAATCATTCAAGCTTGACTGGTGCCATCGGAAATGGGTTCAACATGAACACTATGGGCTCATCAATGGTCAGTGATAGTTAAAAGTTCTTCCGAAATAACAATATAAATATTTTGAATTTTTAATTCGTTTGCGAAACTTTTGACGCTCAGTATATAAAGTGTTCTTAATTTAAAATATTCATTTACTAAGAAAAAAGTCAAGCTATTTGATAGGGAGGGATGGAGGGAGGGAGTAGTTTGTCCATACTTTATCAAATACATTATGTACGACAAAATACATCATGATATCGGAGAGAGAAGACATCTTGATTAAAGAATGAAGTTTTCGATTGGCAAGACGGATGGTACGTACTGTGTCTTGCGAGAGTGCCGCGTAGACACAGACTGAAACTCACGGAACCAATTAAACAATTCCAACACAAGTCCAATACAACATACAATACAACTGATTTTGTAACAGTGATGTATGCATAACAATACATGCACTTATCCTAACTAGAACCAATTCTTCTCAGCCTGAACAAATAAATGTGGTTTTTAGCATTAATTGTGTTGAAAGCTCGGGCGTATTTTCCAGTTTTCAGTCTTAACCAGATTAACTTACCTTAAAATCTCAGGTTCTAGGATAATTATGGTTCAACAATAGTTTAGTAATACTCTAAATCATTCCGGTGTTTCTTGCTGCTTGTGATACATGGTACACATAATTAGTTTATTGATAGACAGACCATAGATAACCCAATTATGTTGTACATTGTAAGTGTAAGCAGCAGTATATTATGTGCGGTGTTCCTACCAAAGATGTCAATCATTTTGGCGGATTTTGGAAAATGATTCTTGAAAGAAAACACAATGACTGCGGATATGTGTATTGGATTTGCCTTTAGCATATATTTTGTGACTACTAATAGTACTTGTAATCTGTGAATTCTCATCTTTGAGTTCATGTTGTGTCTTTTGCAGTCTTTAGTTCTGACTGTCTGTTTTGTTAAATTGTTTGTTTCAGAAAAGTTATGTCGTACATGTATGACGCTGTACGGAGAAACATATATGCATTAACATGTATTATATTAAATAATTAATTGATAAAAATGTCCAAACTTTAGGTAAGTTTTCCGTTAATGGAACTTCACTGTTCGATTTTATCGTTTCTATTTCATAGAAAAATATGCGAACACGTATATTGATTAACTTAGTTACTTATATAGAATATACTATGAAATAGACTACACCAAATACATGTCCTTCATGCAATTAATGATTTATGCTTAAATTTGACCATACTCGCAAAATAAAATAAATAATTTGAATTCAATTGAAGGTTACAACAACAAACAATTCATTAGTTTTTGATCGGTTGGATTGAACGAGCATAATATTGACAAACACATACAATTATTACCCTTTGCTACGTCATTATGTATTATTTTCTTGGAACTATTCAAGGTCAAGGTCCATTAAACAGGCACAATGTATGTTGGTTATTTTGTTAATGAGCGTTGTATAGACACATTAAGGATGTGTACTTGCTTTTTAAAAGAGGTTATCGTTCATGATATTCAGTAAGCGACCGACAGTAAATCGTACAGTAACCATAATGTTCATATTGAACCCATTGCCAATGGTTTCCGTTACGCTTGAATGGTCAAGAAAAAGCAATTGTACAGCGCAATGCCCTGCTGACACAACACCGCAGACGGGTGAGCTTAACTAATATTGCTGACATTTGGCTGTTCTAAATTATCTCTTGTTGGCTGTTGCTGAACGACTTTTGTCCGAGAGACAAAAACTGAATGTAAAAGCACATGTATATTGTAATTAAACAGGATGAAAAATTAAAACAGCTACTTTTATTGGCTTCTTTATTGAAATGTTGACATCTATAAGCAAATGTAATAGTAAAGTGCATTATTATTGTAATTTGTTGACAGAAATAGCTGAAAACGACATTATCTTTTAACGCCATCGGTTGATGTTTCACAAAACAGGCCACTATAGATACTCCTACAGATGCGTTTGATCACTCCAGGTTGCATTTGTTCGTTCTGATTATGAAGGCATGCAGTTATGTTATGAGATAAATAATATTCTTAGATTATCTTTAAGTAATTAAGGTTGATATAATTTGACGCGATAAAAGCAATTAATACATTATTTTGTTAGATTGTCACATTTTGCACCAATGCAGAATACGTATTTACCATTTAACCACTATGATCCACAATTGAATGCCAAGGATGTGCAAAACAGTTTCACCAACTCACATGCTTGAGCATACATTAATTAAACCATTTTCATGTTTTAATGATCATCGTTCCTCCGTGTGAAGTTTTTATTATAAGGGATTGTTTAGTAATGCCTATATGAAATCATATTGCACTCTTATCACCTTGGCCATAACGAATCTCTCGAGGCTGACTAGTTCAGAGTATCGTTCCGTGCGTGACATTTTCCCCCACAACGACATCTAATATTTATTCGTTTAAATTAGTCTATTATGTATGTGTCTATGTACGAGAACATCCCTATGGTGTAAGTGAGTGCACATACATAATATGTGTGAATTCAAAGACTAAAACATATGTCGATTTTAGATTACAATCAGACTTTCTTCTGTGCGATGAATAATGTTTACTTCTCCTCGATACAAAATGAAGTTACACATCGTTAGCATATATAATATATGTACAGATTTTATTATATATAATATATAACAGTTCATGCTAACACATGGATTACAAGTGTACGCCATAGTTCAGACTATCCGACATGTCATTACGAGTCATTTAAAGAAAGATTTCTGTTTGATTCACGGGCATTATTATAATATTTAACCAGTAATATCAACCATTCAACCGTCATTTTAATACTACTTGTATAAGAAAAACGACTAACGCCTCGTTTAATAATCGTTTATCGATGCATTTTGATAATGCGTACGGTGTAACGGTTAACAAATTCAAAATTGTTTAGTGTACGTTATGTTGTTGTCAAACAACATATCTATTTGTTACAATGTACTTGAATGCTTTTCCATGATCTGCTATTGTCAATGACATATAACCATGTATGTTTCAATTTGTCTAACGCATCTATGTGTTGGAAGTATAAAAGTTACTGTATTTATTAAAATATCAATGTAAGCGTAAATATTGCAGTATTCGTAAGACATTGTGCACCAGTTTTGTCTAAAATAGCAGAATGTGCCAATATATCGAGATAGGCAAACCTTGCATGGTCTCTAGGGGTATAAACAAAGCTAAAGAAGTAATGTTTTCTGCTGAATCGCGTGATGCAAGACAGATAGCTGGTATTTAGTGGGCAAGATTTGCCAAATTAATATATCGGAGAATACAGTCTAGTTACTACACATATTAGGATAAATAGAGGGGGATATATTAATATCAAATATCTCTAAAATTTTGGTCTAACTTTGTGCAGTCTTTCAGGATGAGGAAATCAGGATCTCTTAAGTTGTGGCATTCTGAAACATCCAATATTTCGATGTTTGGAGTATATCTTAAGAAACAAAGTGTCGATAATGGGGTACCACTGAGTGACAACCAATACAAGTTTTCAGAATACACAAATTTAGTTACGAATGTAAAATCTATGTCAGGAACACTACAACCGTACACTGAACACGGAGGTAGAATGAACCTCCTGAATTTCCTCGAGTGTTTCAAAATTCTAGTTAATACACAGCTTGTAAAGATTAATGGATACTCAAAATCGAAGTTTTCCCAAAGACATGAATTGTTGCTGATGAGATCCTGACACTTTGTGCATGTTTTGGTCACTTTAGTCAGTAATTCCTGGATGCTGATGAATCCCAAAATCTGCAGTATTACTTCATCAGGTAAGGAAAGGAGACTTGCCCTGAAACAAAATAAGAATGACATACACCATCCATCGCGATTTATTTTTATTTCAATCGGTGTATAACAACACTGTGTTATATACAAATGAATAAATACTGGATCTAGTGCATTAAAATACATTCTGTCAATGTGGCAACGTAATATGTATACTTATCATAAATTATGACATGTGAACTATCCAAATAATAATTATCCGAAATAATGTACATGTACCTTTAAACTGATTAAAGGAGCATAAAGACATTCGACTTAGGAACTACTGTTTAGATACTTTTCCCAATTGTATAGTTAATCAAATTATACTTACATTTTGAAAATAGGATATTTCTTGTACACATCCTGGCACGCATTCAATGAAATTTCTTCTCCGGAAGTTTACAATACAACATCCATCTTCCAGAATATTTTAGGAGTCACATGAGCAATTGTGGCTCATTGATTGGTCCATACAATTTTAACTCTTAAACTGTCCTATGTGATGGATATACGACAAAGTACACACTAATCGTAGATGCACAACGTGGAGATAGGGCAAAATACGACGCGCTAAATCAGTTAATATGACGTATATGCATGACGTCAAAGGTTTGAAAGATAGAACAAAGTAAGGTTAATCAAATGGTGCATTTATCTCAATTTTGTAAAAAATGGAGATAGGACACTTTAAGAGTAAGGCGACGTCTTGTGTGCTTTTTGCTACATGAATATACTGGCAGGAGTCCTGATTCCGGACACTTTTGGCATATTTTTAAACAATACTCGGAAAATATGTAAATCTAATTCTTGAAATTTCATCTGAACCAAGCTAGGTTCGTCTCGCAACTGTAGAGCTAATTTGTTTATTTCTAAAACGAAATCAAGTGGGTTTTATGGGCCTATAAAGGGGCCACTTTATCAACTATTTTTAAGCCTAACAGGTCCTATAATCCGGACAGCGTAATGTCACGTTTTTAATTTACACATTTTACCTCTACATATCGATAAACGATAATTTTTAAGGGGAAGAACTCTTGCATTCAAAATACATAACTTAAAGGGGTTATCTCCCTTAAATATTGTAAAACATCGATGTCAATTTTGTCACGGCAACATCTGAAACCAACGCTTTCCGTAGCGGGCATTTTGGATACAAATTGACGTTGAACGACGTTTTAAATCTCGGCAAGTATTTATTAAAGCGATATATTCGTAGTTAAACTGATAACAAACAACTCGTCAGCTTACCTCTAAATTTAGCACAAGGGCCGTAGATTACATTTCAGGGCCGTTCAGTAATATTGCGCATGCGCAGTGAAGATATTTTTGACTTCCCCGCATGTAAACAAGCTTTGCGAGTGCAGACGATAATAAATTCAGCTTTTCGTGTTAAATATTTATGTTTAATCGTTGTTACTTCTCAGTATTGTCAAAAACCAAGCGTCTAAATGATTGACAACGAATGATTTAAATTATTGGCCGCAAAAAGCGTTTTTGAGACCGTCCGGATTTAAAGGACTGTCCGGATTTACGGTCGCTTGCCAGTATATGTTAAAGCATTTGTAGCCCGATTTTGTTATATTTCCTTGTTGTGTTAAGGCTGATAACACACGCACAACTTAATGAATTTTAGTCTCATGGTATTTTCGTGATGTCAATGTGACATCTAAAACTATATCAGTTATATTCAAAATGTTCACTGAAATGGACACAGCGTCGTCTCTTTTAGAAAGGGGTCTAGTGTCACCCTTGTCTATGCAAAGGGCTGGTTGTTGTTTCGAATACATGGAGCCTAGTGTTGCACCTGTCCGCTTTGTGGTTATTCAGTTGTGTGAAGGGTATCATGACAGTTATCTGAAGGTTTTATGTGAGACTGTTAGAGCCTTTCTTACACTGCTGTTTCGTTTGAATACTCCTTTACCTGTCCGATTTGTAGTTATTTATTTTTCATGATTATTCACAGAACAAACATTTGTACAGAAATATTTAATTAGTTGTTTATGCTTTTACAACGACACAAGTGAGGATCGGTTACACATTTTTCGATTGTTTTTTATGTGTCTTTGTCATGTCTAGTCCCTGTGGTGTTTCTGTTATGACTTTATTAGCCTAACTGTATGTGTTTATACTATGGGAGCATGATTAGATTTGAATGTTCGTGTATTGTATGACATTAATGAGCTGTTTGAATGAAAGTTTTAAAAGTGGTTTGGTTGGTGATCGTGTGTTTGTGTGTTCCTATGCATGCTGTTCCTTCCCGCCTAAAATTCGCTATCATCTTAAATGTACTGGCGCTCCTTCTCTGACTATTGAAGGAGTCAGTCGTACTGAGTTTAATATTTGTACCATTACATATTCTACTACTAGTTTTTGATATTTTATTTTTACAAGTAAGATATAAGATCACGTGGAATTGTTGTATTAATCGTTTGTTCCATTTGAAATTTAATTGCTTAATATGTAAATTATGTTTCTGTACCATAATAGCATCATGATTTGTTCTATTGTTAATTCTGCTTTTGTATTACTTCAGGCCCTTCTGTTTTATTGCCTTTATGCATTAATGCATCGTTCACAACTTTAATATCGACTTTGTAGATGTCTAAACACCGACCCTAGTTACATATACAGTAACGCCGACGTGTTTGTCCTCCGTGCAACCGTTCTACACGCGTGTAGCTCGCGTGTTAACGTGTAAACGTATTAGCGTGGAATCTTGCAGGAATGTATAGTCAACTGCGCATGCGTACCGTGTATCCGTGTATACGGAAATGTCGAGTGCGCATGCGTACCGTGTATCCGTATAGACGAGAAATGTCGAGTGCGAGTGCGTGCCGTTTAAACGTGTAGGCGGAAATATCGAGTGCGCATGCGTACCGTGTATCCGAGTTTACATTTAGATGTGTTCGATTCTTTTTCAATTGATTTATTTTCAATATCGCAATTGTGCTAAATAACGATCGAAGTAATATTTTTAATCGAGGGTTCGGTTGATAATTCATATTAGCCTCATGATGGGTCTTATTCTAAATCTCTTTGTACTGCCTCGAGTCTTAAATTAATTATCGAATGCTAGAATGAACTCGGCCGAAAATGAAATGATAAATGTTAAACCCGGAACATCCGTTAATTATCGCCTAGTTGAATTTGTTTTTGCATATATTTCATTTTTTAGACTCATATAACCTCTTTCTGAAATAGTTGACTAAAAATCGATGTATATATATCGGTACAACATAGCCATGAAATGTCATCATTTTTTCCTTCTCTGTATCTGTAGGTTACGAAGTAAGATGCCAATTCTGGCGTGTAACTTCATCTTTTACCCTGGTCGGACCTCAACAACAGTATGCCCTCAACAACAGTATGCGTGCACCAACGTAACACTAAATATATTCTTGTACTTTAATATGAATTAATAGTCTGATGGATATATATATACTTTGTTATAAAATTTAGCCGTGAACACAAAGGCTATATACAAGCGTGCTACCTGTCATGAAGACCACAATTTAAGTGCATACTTTATTCTTCAATGAATTCAACATTAAATAAAATCATTATCAATGGCTATAGGAAAGATACATGTAATCCAACAACCTATCTGAATATATAAAGATAAGTATGTTAATAATGAGAATACAGAGAGTACAAAATGGCTAGGATGGTACATGTAGGTGTGCACACAGGACCCAGCCAATATTTCAGGACAAAATGAGCCGGACGGGCACATCGGAGGATAATAATTCGATGTAGGAATATTGGTCAGATATCAGACAATCACGGACAAATTTCTTTGTCGCTATACGTTGATTGCATCGCCTCCTCGATAGCCTAGTGGTAGAGCGCTGCGGTCGCTTCGAGTGTTGGAGGTCTCAGTTCGATCCCAGCACATTTCATCCCAAATTAAAATGGTACAGCAGCTCCAGGCATACAGGAACATTACTTAAAACCAACTTGTTTACATCGATAGTCGGCATATTTGTGACTGCGAAGTGTTTTATTGGTTTCCCCGGATGTCCATTTTAGTGTTTTGAACACATCCACAGCAACTTCATTTCGCAAATTTCTACCATTCGCTAACTCAGCAAAATTAAACCAGTCCAGACAAAATTCTTTCTTGTTTACAGTAGTGTCTGCTACTAGTATAGTTGCCAAATATTTGTTGACACTGCGAGTGAGTGGTAAAAATTTGTAATGCTGGTTTGAATCTCGGCCAGTGCACTGGAAATGTCAGAAACACTCAACAGTGTTAATTTCCTGCGGATGAACGAGTTTGGACCGCAAAGGTAGTCTCCACTGATTGGTGCCATACACAAGGCAAATTAAATAACCAATGAGTACTTTCATAATGCTTATCTCATAGCTATTCCTTTAGCAAAACTGCAATAGAAATAAAATAAATGGTTGCATATGTATGGGTTATGCTTGACCAAAAGGTCTAAGATTATAAATATATTAAAATTAACAAATTGTTATCAGTTATTTTTTATTCAAACACTTATAACAACATAGTACTATTATAAAAACAATGAATATGATAAATAATACACAAAGTTAATTATAAATCAACAGTGTCAAAAATTTCGTTTCAACATAAATATATATATTTGTCTATTACAGGATAAAAATAGTTTTTTCACAATTTCCAAATTAAGTTGAGAATAGTATAACCGGTTACTGTAAAATAATTTAAGTTTTACGGGACAAAATTTCGTGGTTTTGGAAAAAAACCTTTTTAGATGGGACGTTAATTCGTGGATTTAGCATTTCAGGCAATAAATACAAGGGTCAAAATTACTGTTCAATGGGATTTGATTTTGTGGTAGGAGGTGAACCACAAAATCCACGAAATTAAATCCCCCAAGAAAATTAATTATTTAATAGCATTAAATAAATATTTGCAATTATTTTTGGAAAAAGAAATATTGTTCGACATGCCCAGCCTGTTACAAAAATATGCAAAATAGCTTGAAGCTACATGAACCAATCCATGATTAAGCCGATCCACGAAATCTGTGTGTCACATTGCTCCAAGTACCCTTACATTTTGTTCGAAACCTTATGAGCCTATGCAGTATACCTACGCATTTTCGAACATATTGGCCATTCACTTAGGTTAAATGATAAATAGATTCTTACAATCATGCTCATTACATAAATTGTATTAAATTCATTGATTAATACAACTTGTGGACAAAACACTAAGCCTGGAGTCATATTATTTTGTACATTTGTTTCATAAAGCTCAAATGTAATGAGAACTTGTGCAGGATCCTCTACTTAGAACATAGTTCATACCAAACTTCCGTAAAGAAATTCAAGTACTGTATGTCTGTAAATCATTAATATTCGAGGGAAGTTTAATTTTGTAGATTCTGTGGGTGATCTCAGCCACGAAAATAAATACCCGCAAAAATAAATAATTTGTATAGTATATATGTAAGTGGATAAGTTATTATTGAAATTATGCCTCTCAAAATGATCTTTCACACCAAAACAACGAAATTTTATCCCACTGAAATGAAAATGACTTTACAGTACTTTCAAGTACATTGTATTCATTTTCAAGTATTAATAAATTGGGTTTGTGATGGCAAAAATGTGCAATAAGTGTCTTAAAATCTTGAAATAATGAAAGAAGCTTAATTGAGCAATCGCAAGCTCAATGTCATCACGATCATTTATATTAATTACTAGTCATCATTTTAGTGACGTTGCAACAACATTACTGCTAAAGTGTCATTGTTTTTAATACACACTCATAAATTGTTGCTCTGTACGCAAAAACGACGATTACGCCTCAGGCCTCAGGGGTGTTGGCGCCTTCGCCCTGACAGGTTTGGCTACCAACCTTCCCTCGGGACTCAGCAGATGTAATAACACGAACAAGAGGGCCTTGCATGATGGCCCTATATTGCTCACCTGATTATAAAAGCACAGTTTTCACCAAAGGGAATAATTAGAACAATCCTGGTATAAAAAATCTATGTAAAACATTCACCCCGAGGCGGAACCAATTTTGACCCCAGGTGCATAATTTGGGCAGTCTTGGTAGGGGACCACTAGATGATGCTATGTACCAAATATAGAAGCTCTAGGCATTGTTTTAAACAAGAATAATCATGTATATGAGTATATGTAAAACTGGTGAGCCCCTGGACGGGGCCAATTTTGACCCCAGGGCCATTATTTGAGCAATATTGGTAGGGCACCACTAAATGATGCTACATACCAAATATCAAAGCTCTAGGCATTGTAATTTTAGACAAGAAGATTTTTATATCTTTTCCCTATATAAGTGTATGTAAAATGGTGACCCCGGGGCCACAGGTGGCAGAATCAGTGTTTTGACCGCAAATGATTAAAAAATAAAAATATGAAAAAAAACTGTCACTAAGCTTATGTACTATCAAGGTATAAAGCGTACTATATGTCTATATGCCAAAGATTGTGGAACATTGCATCTCGTTGTTTCAGCATAAAATACGTTTCAGCATAAAATACGGGCGCTGAAGAAAAAATCGCTATACAAGTCATTCCAATAAACTATAAGATATTCATTCTTACCGAAAATCTCGTTCAATTGTATCATATAACTGCGAAACAGCAAAACAGTGTTACTTTCGTTATTTAACTTCGACTTTCGTTATTTAACTTCGCTCAAGGTCATTTTATTTATGCGCTGGTTACCCGCTGCGCTCACAGTATCGTAATTATTGTTGGAAACCAAGCCTATTGTAAGAAGCAATGTTCCACAATCTTTGGACATAGACATATACTACGCTATATACCTTGATAGTGTATTAGCTCAGAGACGGATTTTTTTTATTATTTTTTTCCAAGCATTGATACTGCCACCAATGCCCGGGGCGGGGCCAATTTTCACCAAGGGCCATAATTTGAGCAATTACTAAATCCCCCAATGCCATGTACAATGTGGCAAAATTCGTTCAAAATTGGCCAAATGGTTTGAGAGGAGATGTCCTTTCAAAGTGTGGACGGACAACGGACGGACGTACAGACGGACGGTGAGTGATCACAATAACTCACCTAGAGCACTTTGTGTTCAGGTGAGCTAAAAGGCATGTGTCAACCCTACATTGAAAGTTTAGTTTAAATCAGACCACAGAGAGATAATGCAGACACTAATTATAAGCTTAAGTTCACCGACAATATTCAAAACTAAAATTAGAACTTAGAAATCTAACTTTTCATTGAAATCCGACCAATGGTTGAAGAGAAAAAGTACTTACAAAGTTATAAGTGTAAAAAACAGGGAAGTCAATCCCTTCAAAATTTATCAGACAAAAGTGTAACAACAAATTCAACAACTAGGCTTGGCACTGCATGATAATTCAAACAAAGTTTTATTGATATCCAGCCAAAGGTTAAAGAGAAATAGCACAAACTAGTTTATACTTGTAAAAACAAAGGGGAGTAATTCACTTCAAAATTGCTCTGCCCAACATGTGCTAATAATATCTACAACAAGGCTTGACATTGACAATTTAAACACAGTTCCTTAACATAAAACCAATGGTTACAGGGAAATAGCACAAACAAAATTACACAAGTGAAAAACAAAGGGGAGCAACTCCCTTAAAATTATGTGTACCCTCAATATGCAAGTTGAAATCCCACAAATAGTTACAGAGCAAAAACTAATACAAAATTTATCAAATGTAAAAAGGGAAGTAACTGCAGACTGCATCAGTTAACAATTTCATCAAGTTGAATGTAACATAGTTTTGATTATTTCACTCAATACATAGTTCTGTGAAATACATTCAATCATAATTATGATATATTAGGCCAATTCAGGCCAATTCATTTGAGGTTATGGTGTAACACATTCTTAGAATTTTATCAATCATCTAAACTTAACACCTGATTCCAGATGCTTTTCATTCCCAAATGAAGTGTAAGAGGAACAAGCTTGCCCATCTACTGAATGTATAGCAAAATAATTACTGCAGTGACAAATTCCACCTGGGTCACTGAGCGATTCAAAGGACACTTCAGCACTAAGTTGACTTGAACTATTGTAGTTATGCTGATACATAACATATAAACAAGACTGTGTGACTGATTCGGGGCATAAGAATCTAGCCAAGCAATTGTTATGAAATTTGGTATGAAATTTCTATAATTGTAACTCTATATACTTGCAGATACCAAAACAGTATAACGATTTTTCACGTTAAACTTATTTTTGTTCAAAACCAAAAAATTACATATTTTAAAATACTATTCAAAAATACAAATAACTTGCACAGTCTATTATTAACTTTACTGTATGATTCCTTACATGCAAAATTGCAAAATTATATGCCAAGTTTTGTGTTGTTTAAAGCAAAACATGTTCAGTAAAGTACAGTTTTAGGGGTTTTCCCCAAAAACTCAATATCTTAAAAACTAGAAGAGCAAAACGGCTGGGAATTTGTTTTCTTCATAAATATAACATGTTTGACATACCTTGTACAGAAAAATCAAAAACTATGAAATTGTCTTAAGAATTTAACGGACAAACAAACGGACAGGATAATCATTGTATGCATCTGCATCAGAAGATTCTTAGTATAACAAGAGCACCACTTATGAGTGCTTGATGCTCAACTTTCTTGTTTTCGATAGTAACAAGGGCAGATAACTTAATAAATATAGGCAACAGAGTTATCAGCCATGTAAGTATGGACTACTGTAATGGTAAATAACTATGCTAAGTTTCAAGTGGATATCTTTGATAGCCTTTGAGAAAATGATTCCGACTATAAACTTAATAACCAATGCACATGCAGACAATCCCGTCACGACGAAAGCACAAAGAAAGGTTGAGCTAAAAATTAACACATGTACTGCAATTACACAGACACTATGAAACTATACAGAAACAATTTTGACCTACCATAGATTTTGATCCTAGATGACCAAATATCGTCTTGACCTACCAGTAGATTTTGTTGAGAAGATCACTGTGACCAAGTTTCATATAGATTAGGCCAAAAAGTTACTTCTAATATATATATAAGAAAATTGTGAACAGACAAATGGCTGAGCACAGAGTGATAAAGCGACAGATGAGCTAATATGCCACCTGTACCTATTTAGCAAGTTTCTATACATGAGTACATCATATTAAATGTGATGAGAATAAAGGTAATTATTCTTGTCGGAACTAAATAATCACAAATCTTAATCACTTGATCATTATTAGATCAGAAGTCAGTTAGCTTATTTACATGTACTCCTTTTCGTATCAGGAACATTCTCATATTAATGTCACAAATTGTCAAATGCACGTCTGTATGAGGTACAACAGCAGATATCACCATACATGCGGCTGCCAATACTACAACCATATGCGTAGAAATGCTATTACAGGTGTTTCTGAATAACGTTTTTCATTTATCATTGATGTGTTTATATTGCTTAGTTTATTTGAATTTCACTCCCACGAAGTAATATGGCAAGCTTCATTGAAGAAAGGGTCATCTTCAACTCCAGCCAAAGGCAGCCATATCCAATGATGATTATATCCATGAGTGTAACTGTCACCCTTACAACTGTTTTAGTTGTCATATTTATCAATGTATATACAGTCAATATCGGTCTTCCATCTTCCTGCACATTGAATACAAATAAACTCTTGTTACCATACCATGCCAACCTTATTGCTGATTGGTTCTGGGTGCCTGGAATAGAAAATGAGAATACATTGGATAACATAAACCATTGAAATATAGTTAACTAAAATAGTTTTAAATGTCACAGACAGACATAGACCACTCCTTTAATCTGCTGTCACATTGTGTTGGAGGAGGCGGGGATGCACATAATTAGTTATAAACAAGATTTGTTTGTACAGTACAGCTCTCGTGACTTTTGCCAAAATCGCGATACGTCTGTTGGCAATTTTCTACATGCGTGGAAAATCGCCGCGGTTTCAGTGCGATTGTCCACTGTAAAACCAACGGCGAATTGCTGCAATCGTGTCTGCACTCGCGAGAATGCGCAGATCATTATAACGCTATAATTGCGCGCAATCGCGTTAATCGTCGCGTTCCATCCAGTTTACAGGTAAGTCTATTGTAATGTATGTATACAGTGCTGTCGGGTAATTCTGCGCACCTAACGGGTATTGGGTTTCTACATTTGAGATTATTTAATTTTTAGAATAAATTATGGTGCTGTTTGGATATAAACAACCTTCATTGATAAATGCAAACAATTCATAATATCATACCTTCGCTTAACTAGGTCCAATGTCGTCACAAAACATGACAGCCGGTTTTCATGACGTAAATTTTTTCGGCTCATTCTGCGCAGGTGGAATTGTGTTTTGTATAGTCTGTTTCAAAGATTTATTTCACATGAACTTCATAACAGTATCAAAGAATAAGTCATTAAGACTATGTTGACAAAAAAGGAAAAGTCGTCATCCATTATAAAAGTGCTTTTATTCAATTTATGTGTCACATGGTATGTCAAATTAACGAAAATCGCCGTTGACACTCATGTTGGTAAATGTTTCGTAAAATTACTTTCCCGATTTCGTTGATATAATTATAATACTTTGCATAAGTAACACACATCAACAAGACACTTGAGGATCGAACGAAAATGACCCAGCAAAGTCTGCCAGAAATAGAAAGTTAAGGTGCGCAGATTTACCCGATGCGCAGAATAACCGAAACGACTGTATACAACTGTATAACAAACAACAATATTTTGGGCATTAAAGTAGTCAATTTTTAATTTTATTAACAATACATTGTAATTACCTGTATTAGGCTTGATTTAAAAAGTGTCCGTTTTATTGCCAATGTTAATTATTTGTCGCATTTACTACAATGGGAGGAACGAAAACTTAATGTTCATTGCTAAATTTAAAAACATTATCAGTTTTATTGTTGACGTTAATTAATTGTCTCATTTAACGACGACAGGAACGAAATTCAAACATTGCTGATTGTGAGAAAAATAAATTCAGTTATTTATCATAAATATCGCGATGTTTTTATATTATATAAAATACAATTTTATGAAAGTATGAAAGCCTAGCTACATGTATGCTTGAATGTTTTTCATTGATTGACATTCACTTTTTTGCCCGACCTGAAAACAAAATACTGAGAAATTGTATATATACTATTGTTGTTGTTGCTATATACATTTCAATTCATTACTTGTATGGTATTGTGAAAAAATACATGATCATTCTTGAAAGTTAAAACCTATTGATAAGTTCACACACTCATAATACATATTTTCATTACTGTACATGAAATAAATTATCAATTTAATAAGCATAGACTCTGTTCATCTGCATATATTACCTTTTAATTAATCGTAGTAAACGCGATAAAAGCGGTGATTTGTATCGTCGCTCTATCAGCAGAATAACAAGGAAACCGCGAGGAAAGTTTCGCGAAGATTCACTCGCAATGCCGAGGATTATAGCGTGACTCCCGCGCTATTCCACTTTGACATTAATCGCGCAAACGTGTGACATTAGGCAAAAGTCGCGAGAGGTGTACTGTATAACAGTATGCCCCATGACAGTCAAAAATGGTAAAGGTCACAGCGACCTTCGACCTACTGACCTGAAAATCTACTTGGCTAGGAGATCACAAAAGCTACAAAATTTCAGTTTAAAAAATCAATCTTGTTCAAGCTTGAAAGTAGCCTACTGTGTACCGGATACTGAATCATTTTCAGTCGGAATTTAGGGATTTTCTAATGAAATAGGACACTAAATATTATTTTCTCATGTTGATTTTGCACATGCCCATGGGCAAGCTGGTTGGAAAAATCCACTTGCCTGCAGACCAAAAAGCCCAAGTCGGCAAGTCGGACACTGGAATTCCAAACCCCTGAATTAGAAAATGAAACCCAATATCATAAATTTCCATTCAGTAAGAAAGAAGTTACAACAGTTTTTGTAACTAAGAACATGCTCCAATTGGAGTACGGAGTAAAGCAAAGACCTAAAATACACAGATTGGAAACCTATATCAAATCTCGAGATATCTCGTGGCAGTCTTTTGAAATATTGCGAAATCTTGTAAACCTCCTGTTTTTATATAAATAGGAAAAAGCTTATAAAACTTGAGGAATAAAAATACACCCCAAAGAGCCAGACCTACTTCTTATTTAAGGACATTCGTTCCTTTTGAAATTTTCTGTACAAGGTATATAAAACCTGTTATTTTTATGAAGATCAGATTAATGCCAATCATTTAGAAAATTCCCAACAGTTTTGCTTCTAAGGCTAGTTTTTAAGATATAATTAGATTTAGGGGACAATTAATCCCTAAAAACAGAAAAATGTATTTTACCTAACAGTTTTGGTTAAAAAAGCATAAAACTTAGCATACATGAAATTACTTATGTAAGGAATCAAGCAGTTAAGTTTATTAAATACTTTGTAAGTTATTTGAATTTTTAACTTTAAAAATATGTTTTACGTGCAAAATCGTTGAACAAAATAAGGTTGTCATATATGCAACAAGTACAGTAACAATTTTAGAAGTTTCATAGCAAATTTCATGATGATTGCTCGGCTAGATTTATTTAAATTGAACTTATACATCGTTTTTAATCATATGTGTTAACAGTTTAAAGGTTGTTTCTTCTGCATTTGCTAGTCACAACCCATAAAAAATAAACGCAGAAGAACCTTCTTCTAGATAGATTGGGATGTGGTTTAAAATATTATCTATTTTTGATATGATCGAGTGCATAGTACTACGTTTTACATACGTTGTAATGAATTGGTGAGATTTGGTGTTTAAAACCATTTGGAAAAAATCATCGATAAGGCGTCATCAGTAGTTACTTCGATATTTTTATCAATACTGTAAATTAGTATTTAATATTTACAATTATCTCCATTTTAAGACATGAAAATGTACTACCACGTCAATTTTAAACTTTTTTAAATGTTTTGATCATCCCCTGTGAAAAAAAAATCATGAGTTCATGAACACTTCATGAACTTCATGAAGTGTTCATGAACATACACATGATGTTCATGAACTTTCATGTTCATGAACTCCATGTTCATGAAGTCTCTGTCAGGTTCATGAACAAGATTTCATGAACTTCAAAGTTCATGAATTATTCATGTAACTTTCATGAACTTCAAAGTTCATGAATTATTCATGAACTTTGAAGTTCATGAACTTTTCACAAGATTTGACCTATTGACCTAGTTTTTGACCCCAAATGACCCAGTTTTGAACTTTGCCTCTTTGACTTTGACCCAAAGGAATATTACTGAGAAATTATTTTAAAATCAGGTAACAAATAAGAGGCTTTGTTAATGGGGCTAAAATTTGGGCCTACTTTTATAGGCCCTCATATTTCCTGAACGTGTCTCACAGTAAACAACCACTGATGGCAGCACATGGTTTATCTTCTGTTAGAAAAAAATTGTTTTTGTTTTTCCTGTTTTTAAGATGGTGAAATAAATGAACAAAACACCCAAAAGGTAAAATTTATTTGTGGTCAACTTTAATACTTGTTGTTTTAAATTTATGATGCATTAAATCAGCAGCAATGCATGTTCCAGTTTGTACTTGAAACTTTCAATATTTCGGACAAATTTTTCGGATAATGTACTTTATTTGTACCGAATAATACTTTGATTGTACTTTAAATTTACTTCTGTTTTACTGTTTAATAATGTATTGATATTTTAACTATTATCAAAATGCACAGCATGGCTTTATATACATTTGAGTTTGGGCAGATTATCAAAGGGATGTTAAAGCTACTTGAGTTATTAAAATTGAACAGTTGTGTTGGAAAAAAAGGAAAAGGAATAAAAAAAAGATTTGTGTCATTGCCCCTGCGAAAGTTTCAAGAGCAGTTCAAGAAAAGTTCTTGCACTGTCCAAGAACAGTGTTCATAAATTGTACATGAACTGCTCTTAAAGAGTTCAAGAACTGTTCAAGTGCATTTTAAGAAACAATGACCGCTTCATGAATCTCCAGTTCATGAACTTATTCATGAATCTCCAGTTCATGAATTTATTCATGAATCTCCAGTTCATGAACTTATTCATGAATCTCCACTTCATGAACTTATTCATGAAAGAGAGATTGGCGTTTCATGAATAAAACTGGAGATTCATGAAGCGGCCATTTGTCCTTCATGAACAGTTCATGAATTCGTTCATGAACAAGATCATGAACTTGTTCATGAATATTTCATGAATAGTTCTTGATTTTTTCACAGGGGATGGTAGATCGATGCTTGAGATACGTCTAAGGGACTATGATTTTTGAACTTCCGCTCAACTGAAAAGGAACGAATGTCCTTAAAATGATTTTAATGAAAGTTTATCAGAAAATACTCGATTTGCCTCATTAACACACAAGTAACTGTATCGTTGAAAACGTAAAACAAAAACGAAATTTTTTGTTGTTGAAAATTTACATTTTTCTATACAAGTATATTAAATTTTGTTCTAAAATCCAGAATTTCAAGCAATCAAAAACAAAAATTGACTATCAATATCACCATAAACTTAACTTATATTCATATACAGCAATGCTTAAACTAGAATTCAAATTTCATCTTAATAAAATACCTAAGAGCTATATATTGATAGTTCCAGTATGTGCAAATATGAAATGTGTTAATTTTATTTAAATATCTCTAAATATAATTAATGACTTAATAAGCTGTCACAAATTCAAACCAGCAGGAAGCAATAATACATAAATATATAAATAAAAAAAATATGACACATACTTTCTAGTGTACACACAGTAGCAATAGGGGGCCACTTATTAAATTACTTGACCATTTTAATCCTGTGTTTTATGACCCTAGATAAACACTGATATGATCTCCTGCTGGCATCATGTACATCATATAAATATAATGACAATGTGCAAGGGTTTTATGACTATGTCTGGGAATTTTTGTCCATTTTGATCTAACAAACAGATATCAATCTTTCCACTGTGCACACCAGGGGGTTTTATTACCCTATATAATATTCCACTAGATAATTTTAACAAAGGGGTAAAGGTCCACCTTCTATTTATATTTTTGCATTGATGCTTTCAGAGATGTATTTAATTCAACTGTGTTGGTCAACTGAACTTATATTATTATATAATTAATTAATGAACCAAACAGATGTTCATTTTATATATAATACATTTATATTGTTCTGTCAGTAAACCATAAACATTAAATAAGGAATAGTATAACTATTGTTATATTTTCAGCCTTACATGCCAGCTTCATGCTACAGCTAAGCTTTCAATTATTCAAAACACATCTTACCCTCTGAGTTCAAAAATTTGTTCTAGGTGTATGAAATTAAAACAAATAACATAGTATTGCCGGTACATGAAAACATGGAGGTAATAAACCTCCCTAATGAAATACATGATTTTTTCATTGACCAAATAATAAAGTACAAAGAATAATGTTACAAGATATATTATTTTATTTAAGTTGAAACTTCATGGTTTATGAATGTAACTTTTAACAGGAACAGTCTATTCTATAGAATAGACTGTTGAGGATTATATTTTTTTATTTTTGAATATACCAGATATAGGTAATATTTAATTAATATGTTATATCCTTGAAGTTGTTATTTGTATGAAAGTATATAATTATAGCGTAAAACAATTTACTTTCGTGAATACTAACCAAACTTAGATAACTTCAAGATATAGCTTGGCCAATTTGACACGAGCCTGACCTTTTGATTAGCATAATTTAACAATTGATATATTGCTTATGTTTACAACAGCGAGCGTATGTTTTCATAATCGGGGAGTATCACGAAGACGCTTGAGATGTAATACAAAAACAAATTTGAATACCGATATCGCATGTTTTGCTTGCTGAAATTGATATATTCAAAGCTAGAACCTTGTAATATATTCTTGCATAAAGGTCAGGCTCAGGTCAAAATAGCCAAGCTATACTAACTATGGTAATTATTGGCAATTTCACGACTAGAAATATTGTCATTAAAAAATTTGTAAGTCTACCCAGATGTCCATATAAAGGTCTTTAAAACTTGGAGACTACCCGGTATTTGTTTTTGCAAATTTCTACCCCTTTAAAATCGCAGGAAATAATTTCTTGGTTTACAGTACTTTTTAACCAGATTTAAATATATACATCAAAACTGGAATAAAACCTTTGTGCTCAATTTACTATTACTTATTGGACATTTAGTAATTAGCTATGAACTAGCCAATTGGAGTGACATCACACTGAAGTTATCCAGAATCCGGACAAAATCCCAGTGGACCGAATACCAGCACCTCATTTTTGACAGGGTGGACCTAATCGCGGCTATGTTTTTTACAGGGTGGACAAAACCATACCCTATAAATTTCAGGATGGACATAATAACCATCATGACTTTTACTTAAGAAGAGGGTTATTGCTGCATTGTAAACGATTATTGTGTGATTCATCATTGTGTGATTTTGTAAGGAACTTCTCTATGATTAGTTACAATAAATGTTAATTTTTTAATTATTATGCATACTATCAACTATATCATATATACATAGTCATGATGGGTATTATGTCCACCCTGAAATTTATAGGGTGGGGATTTTGTCCACCCTGTAAAAAACATGGCCAGGATTATATCCACCCTGTCAAAAATTAGGTGCCAGTATTCTGTCCACCTGGGATTTTGTCCTACACTCAAGTTATCCAGAACTAAAAGGAAAGTGTAAAATTAATGTCTATCAGAAAAAATTGACAATAACAAGACTGCATTCATTAAAGCTTATGCCCCTGTGATAGCCTTGTCCATAATATCCAACTTAGTCAATGCAGGGGACATAATTCTGTTGTAATGTTGGATAGTGTTACATCTCATTGACAATGTAACATGTTTATGACAGCAAAAAAGTAGGACAAGTTTGAAGCAATGATGTACTTCAAAAATATTTAATTCTCAGTAACTCTTAGGGACAAACAGATAGAAGGAAAACTGAGGGGACAGTTACTATATGCCTCTGCACCAGTAGATGTCTGGACATTATAACATTATTAACATGCGTACCCTACATACATGAACCAACCCACTTCCTAATTCCTGCATCAACACTAAAGGGATCCTGATGAACCCAAATTCTAGCAAGGGACACCAGTTCTGACAAGCTCAATGTTTCCCCAGGATCCCTAAATTTTCATAATCAAGCTTTAAATAAACTAATTAAGTATACGCATTTGCTTTGGAACTGGAGGGATCCAAAGTTTTGACAGTTAGTTACCCCCTCTCTAATATTGGTCAGTCACAACCTTGTGTCAAGGCCTGATGAATTGGGAGGGGGAAACATCTTTTTTATTTTTTGCCTTACATACCGGGTAATATTGTTTTTCTAGGCAATTTCTGGCCTATAAATATCTAATAAAGTATGCTTACCTGTTAATCTTTAAGTGTCGGTTTGTTTTGCAGCCTTAGGTCACAAACCATTAACACCACTGCAGGAAAGCAAGACACACCTGAAAAAGACAAAAAGTATTATATATCAAAAATACCTCAACATAACTGTATAATGGGAAACAGAAAATAAAACATCATCGAAACGTAAAAGAAACTGGAGACAGACGTTCAATCATTTTCACGTTATGAAAATTCCCAAACATGTTTTACAGTCTGTAAATTAGGTCACAGCTTTTCTCGGCATTTATACACTACCCTTTGCTGCAACAAGGAATCTAGACAAAATACCCACTGGACATTAAATACCCACTGCTCATTTTTGACAGGTAGGATATAATCCCCGCTGTAAATTTTACAGGGTGGACAAATTCCCATCACAGATTTTACAGGGTGGATATAATCCATCCTGTAAAATTCAGTAGGGTCCATTATGTCCACCCTGACAAAAAGGAGCAGCAGGGATTTTGTCCAACACTCCTGCAAATATATATTTTACTGTGTTATAAGAAGTCACGCAGTAGATTATATGGGTTTCAAAGGAAATAAACTGACATTATGAGATTATTTTTCTTCTAGATCAATAAATCCAGATTCGTTTATAAATGTATTAGGTCAATCAAGCCAAAAAATGTGATTTTTAATCAATTATGCAATTTACAACTGTTACCAACTGAAGTTGAGTCATTTTAAAAATTGAATGATACAACTTCATTTGGAAAAAAAAATATTGGATATTTATACGGTTTCAATTTTCTTATAAAATATTTTCTACTTTAGTTGTAAAAACAACTTTTATCAAATATTATTCATATTCTTTAATCTTCTAATAATATACTGT